>JASDQU010309638.1:19600-39219 GCA_032191745.1 Picea mariana
TACATAGGACATCAAATTCAAATAGGAATGCATCCGAGTCTTATGAAATCAGTCCATGGAAGGTTGGCAGGTTTTGTAAGGGGATTGCTTTCATGGTGGCATTGGAAACTGGATCAACTATTGGATACTCTAGCATGGAGGTCTGGGGTTGTTGTTGATTTGCTTGTGCCATTTTCTCGAAAATGTGCCAAAAATTTTCAGGAGGTTCTTGATCCGGGTATTCTATTTGAAATTGTTGATTATTTGGTATTCCAAGGAGTTTGACTGCACTTCCTTTATCTGGGATTTCGGATATGCCTTCTTCTTTTTCATGAGACTCAGGATCAAGTGGTGGTGGTGGTGGTGGGTATGCCTTGGAAACCCCGTTAGTTTCTCCTATTCCCTCCTCCAGATTATTAGAGCTTCCCTCTTCTAAGGGGTTGAGTAGTGGGAGATCTGTATTATGAAAACTTTGCTCGGTCCCTTCATATTTTCTATGAATCTCAGCGTGGGCCGTATTTGGTGAAACTACTGCCTGAGGGATTCGGGTGGGTCCTTTCCTAGGTCCAAGCGAAGCTTAAGATTCACCCTTTTTGATGATTTCGTCTATGAAAGTGCTTCTTCCAGGGATCATCGAACCCTGGGTTTTGGTAATTTTTGGTGGGGGTTTTGGTTTTCAAGATCCTTTTTTCTATTCATACAAACTTCACACAATAACAAAAGAAAGCACCTACAAGCCTCTTAAGTGTCAACTGTAGGTAAGCGTTGGCATAAGCATTGTACTTATTACCTGCATAGGTTCTTACCTTCCGTCTTCAGTACCTGGTCCTCCAGAGACACAACCTATGCTACCTTTGACATTCTCCTCGGCAACGGTGCCAAAATGTTGGGCTCTAAAGATGTCTTAAAAACAACCTTAGTTTAACATTAATTTATCAACCTGGAGATTTTTCTTTTATCTCAAGTATATCGACAAAGTTTATGCAGGTAGCCTAAAATCGTGTAGCTAAACCAAATCTGAGTTTATCAACAATCAAGTTCCTCAAACGTTCACCAAAGATTCTAAGAACTAACTGGTATTGAAATCTGATTACTAAGATGCTGTGAAATGGAAAGGGACTAATTAATCTATTGAATTCACTTAACTAAAAAGCAGTAATTGAATCTAACTAAGAACTTGGAAAATTAACTATCAATTATGAATTCTGATTACTGGAAAGGAAATGACAAATTACTCTATCTGTGGAAAGAAACAACAATTATAATCTAATCGAAAGGGACAACTAATGTAACTTTGCTGAAAGGAACAACTATTGTAAATTTAACCGAAAGGAACAACTATTGTAACTTTAACCAAAAGGAACAACAATCGTAAATCTAAGGAAAAGGAATAATGCGGATGAAAATGTGGGGAACTGTCAAGCAATAACTTCAGAAATGGAAATCATAACAACAATCATTGATAACTAATCGAAATGCCTGTCTTCTATACACAATCAATCATAAAATCATTAACACACTTGTGCATTTATCCTTGGCTATTGTAAAAGAGATATGAATCATAAAATGGAAATCAAACTTCAAACTGATACAATTACAGAATGAGACAGTAACTCCTTCGGACTGGGCCCTCAGTCTTCAGAAGTACTACTATGAGAAACTCAGAATACAGGAATGATAAAAACACTCAAAACTTTCATTGAATTCATGGTTGGTAAAACATTTATAAAAACTGCTTGCGTAGAGCAATTCTGATTCTGAATACTTAAATGCGTTTTTTTCTCTGTTTTTATGGATCTATTATCCTCTTATATATTACAATAGTTTGGGTAAATCAAGCTATCCTGAGGATCAAAAGATCCTCTGGATTGCTTTACTATTATAAAATTACAATATAGAAAAATGTATTATCTTCAAACTTCTTTGCGCCTAAAAAGTCTTCAACCTTCAATAGCTTGGGCATAGCCAAAATCTCTTTGGATATCTTTGGAAATTATTTATCCAATTCTGTAACAAAATCAAACCATTCCAATCATAAATTAGAATCTATTTAGTAAAAATTTAATAACAACCCTAAGAGACATATTAATCATATTCTTTCCTATCTATCCTTAACTATCTAAAGAATCAATCAAAATCATATCGTAAACTGTGGGGAAAAGGAAGATATTTATTCCTTTTTCGTAACCCAACATCTGGGAAGCCTATGAGAGCTTGAGAGCTGACTGGTTTGGGAACCCAAGTACACTCTGAAACCATCCTTGTGGATTCATAGCCCTGGCTCGGGGGTGACATTGTTGTTGAGATTTGGAACAGTAGTGTCTACGGTTGGGTGGAACATCCTTGGTTTGCAGCCAGTTGGTGTCACCTTATATAAATATAAGTGCTCTTTGTTATGGTATCATTTACATGTATTTGAATGTTATTTCTATTGTATATTTAATTATCGTTTAATTGAATCTTTAGACTATGCATGCTTGTTTTTTACTGTTGTACATGTCGTTAAAGCCTTTTCTTTTATACCTCCTTAAATAATGAAAAAGGTATCGGTAAGAGAAAAAAGTCCGAGGGCAGGCTTGTAGGTAGCGTACCCTGGCCTGTGGGTGGCTAGGTATGTTACAGTTTGGTATCAGAGCTTCTGGTTGAAACACCAGGATGGTATGGGTCAGGTCTGTTGGTTAGAGTTTCGGGGTCAAGATCAAATTCTGACCATGAATTATAAAATCTCAGGAGGAATGGCATTGCAGAATTACACAGGAGTTAGATCGTCAGAGATCAGTTGTAACGGGTTGAAGGATCATGACCGTCCCCTTCAAATTCGGGAGCGATCGCCACTATAGGATCAGGAGAGATCCGAGATCATTGGATCAGAGGACGAGTGAACATGGGTCATCTGATGAAAAGGAATCAGGGGTTAAGGTCACCACCGTCAGATCCCATTGGAGAGTGAGATCAATGAACAACAGGCATTGCAGGGAACCAAGTAGAATGAGAGATAATTTCCCAAGGTGGTCTCGCAATCAAAACCATGGTTTCCCCAAGGGGTTACATGTCAGCATCAAGAGAATTGCGGGGCGAAAAGCGGGCTACTCCAAACTGCGGATGCATGCCCCTGCAAATTCAAAGGAATGAAGTGATGTGACAGGTTAGGGCTCAAACAATGAAACTCCAAATATCCGAAGGAGATGGGGACTGTCAATCCATATAAGGACACGCGTCAACCGATCGTGTACTCTGGGTGAAAGAACTCTGAGAAAGTCCGAGCGAGGAGAAGTTGAGAGTTGAAACTCTCAAATCCCAGAGAGCTGGAGACCCGAAGTAAACATCGACTATTGGATCGTCCAAAGTAGATCCTGGCCGTCGATCACCAAGAGGTATGTGTCAGCATATTAGTAACTCCGGAGAAATCTATTCAAGAGGTTTTCAGTTGAGATTTGAGACTCCTGAAGCCCTGTTGGCCCTTGGTTATGGAAATAAGTGAATATTAAGGGAGAAAAGATGAAACACGAACTGCGTGGAAGGAATATTGACTAAGATTAGGTCGAAGTGGCCAAAGAAGAAGAAAAGACAGAGCGAATTACAAGAGAGCGAGCCGTTGGATGAGATGATCAAGGAAGACAAATCAACAAGGAATATGGATCGTGGACAACTCAGCAAGCAGAAAAAGGATCGTGGACAACTCAGCAAGAGAAAAAAGTCATCGGTTGATGCTTTGGAGCACCTCGTGAGAAAGAAGGAAAGACAGGATGGCAAAGCTCAAAAAACGCGGGTCAATTTGACCTAGGGTTTTGGTATCTATGATTTTGACACCTAGGTTTCGGCCTAAGGCTGTTGGTGAGCTATTGTAATGTATAAATAAAGGTCAAGAGGACCTGGGATGGGTTCGTTCAGAGTTCATTGATGTTATGAAGAGTGATTGTTATTAAGGTAAGAGAGAAGTATTGAGCTGAGAGAGTATTATGTATTGTAAGATCTTCATCTAGGTGAGAAGATCAACCCTACAACTGGGTGCGCAGGGAAGGGAGATAGAGAGAAGGGAGAAATAGAGAAGATTTGCTAGCTAAGAGTGCAGATAGAACTGTATGCTTCACCTAATATATTATAAAGCACAGTTTTGTGGACGTAGCCCGAGGGAGAGGGTGAACCACGTATATCTTTTGTTATATGTGATTGATGGTGTGTTCTTCATATTTTGATTTCTCTGTTATTGCATTATTGTGCTAGATATGAGATATACTGTGTGAAGTAAGATTTAGTTGGTAAATGTTATCTAGATGTTGTGTTGTTGTTGTATTGGATCCACTTTGCATTTTCTCTGGTTGTCGACAACTGTGTCCTGCAACCCCCTATAGCTACTTCAGGTGAGACTGCATCTACTTCGCAGGTGTTGCCAAAAGGGCTAGTATTTAGGGCTTGTTGGTGCGTTGTTAGAACTGAACCCTGGGTCTGCCCTTGTGCCAACAAATGGTTCTGTTGTCGGGACAAGGATCTTTTTGAGGGAATGTCAAGGTGGTTTCCATCGAAGACAGAGATTCAGAAGTGGATAGAAGAACAAGAAAAGGACTTCGCAGAAGCCCAGAACAAGAACCCTAAGCTTAGTACAGAGGATTGGTTGGGAAGGTATATATTTACTGATATACATGAGATTTTCTTTGGAGGATTCCATAAGGAGCTATACGAATGGTTTGCAAGGTTAGAAGATTCCCAGTTTGAGATCTGATCTAGACCACCTGTGGTTTGGACGTCGACGTTGATCAAGAAGGTCAAGAGAGTTGAAAACACTGTGTCAAGAGTAGTAGATCACTGGTTTGATAGCACCATTGGAGGGTACATCACTGATTTTTCTATTGACAGAGTGGATTCATATAGCCAAGCTGAGAGATATTTCTTTAAGGGACCTACAATTTTTTTTTTACATTTTCTCAAGTTGAAAATAAAGATGCTATTGCATGAGAAGAACATCTTGAAAATATAGTAGTGGGTTAGATTTAAAAGCTAATGTTCAAGAATTCAGACACCGACATCGACACAAAGGTTGGACATATGCATAGTGGAAGGATCTTCAGAGAAGTTCCTTTGGAGAACTTGTTTGAGCAAGATCACGAACTTCTTCTACAGGAAGAAGGGTTTTACAATGGAGAAGAGGAAGAAATATTGAATGAGGAACATTCAAGGTTCGTTGGGCCAAGAGAAGAAAATACTGAAGAACCTCACTGAGAAGAATCAGAGAAATCAGGAACTGCGCCAACTATTCAAGTAAGTACTATTACTCATCCTGTTGTTTAAGCAACATTAAGTAACCAGAGTAATCAAAGTAGTCAGAGTCATCAAAGTACTCAGAGAACTGTTACAAGTAGTTCAGTACAGATTCAGTTAGGAAACCTAGGAAGATCCATGGCAGATGAGATGAGGTTACCCACCTTTAGGGGAGATGGATATGAAGATCTTGATCAACATTGGTTTTTATGTGAGGCTGTATGGAGTATTAAGAATGTCACCGACGAAGCTGTTAAACGAGCTCAGTTTAGTACTACCCTACAAGACCACGTACTGAGTTGGTACATGAAATTTTTCCAAGGAGTCACACAACTGAAACCGTTGAACGAGATTAGACTGTGTTGATTATTGAGTTCAAGAAGCCCAAGTCAGAGTCACAATGCATTATAGAGTTGAAAGAAATCAAGAAGAAAGTAGTTGAACCTATTTGGGAGTTTGATCATAGGTTTAAGACCTTAACAGGTCGATTGAGTTTTCATATCCCAGACGAGCAGAACAAGGAATGGTTCATTGTTTCCCTCCTACCACACATCAGAGTCCCTCTGATTTAGCAGAAGATTGATTTGCAAGTTGAGGCATTGAAGATAGCCATGAAACTAGAATCATCCCCTATGGGAGAATCCAACTCAAGTATGAGTCAAATATTGAGTCAGTTAACCAGTTTGTCTCTGCAAGTTGAGGATATGAAGAAAGACAAGGAGAAAGACAAAACAGAAGATATCTGGTGCATTAGGTGAAAATCAGAAGGCCATGATAAGGAGAACTGTCCCCTGTTTCATGAATGCTTGGCTTCTGGAGCTCTGAACCAGAAGAGGGGACTTCAGCCCTAGCGATGGATTTAGAGGAAGAGGACGAGGAGGATGCATGGGCCGAGGTCGAGGTTAGATGATCTACTATAACTGCGCACAACTAGGTCACTTGGCAAGGGACTGTTAGAACCCTTGTACCACTAGCAGCTATTGTAACTCATTTGAACATGTCATAGATGATTGTCCTACATTGTTAGCCAAACTTCAGGAGAGATGAGGAGGAAATAAAAAAGTATAACTGATCTCTGCAGAACCTCGCAGAGTGGATCCCAGAGTTGTTGTTATCACAATAGGAGGTGTTGTTACAGGCGAAGATAGAGTAACACCAAGAAAGATTACAGAACAATCAGGAGTCACAAAAGCTATAGAGAAGACACAAGAGTTTGATCCAAAAAAAGAAAAATAGATATTTGAAGAAGCGAGAAAATAATTTGGAAAAGATCGGGCCTCGTCATCTAAAGCTTGACTAGAAATAAGAGAATATGGAATGCCTCTAGCATTTGATTAGTCTGCTTCACCTAGAGAAGGAAAAGAGGTAAGTAAGATTCTAGAATTCTTATGCACTTGCATTAATTTGATAAAGGATGAAAGCGATGTACAAGAACTACAAAATTTGATTAGACAATGTGGGCTAGGAAAGGTAGATCCCTTACTAAGTAGAGCAGTACATCAAGTGTCTAAAAAGAGAAGGACAAATAAGGAGCTACATCTGAATGCTCAGATTGGAGATTATGATATAGACTATGTGGTCCTCGACTTAGGGTCAGAGGTCAATGTTATGACGAAGTAGACCTGGTGTTGTGGTGGGAAATCCCCCTACAGACTAGCACTTAGGGTTATATTATGCATGCAGATAAGACCGAAAGAATCCTACTTTCTACCATCGTCCCAAACCTAATCCCCATTTATTTTAAGCAAATACATGGTTTAACGAACATACCTTGTTCCAGACGTTCGATGTCGATCCTTCTTCATGCTTGATCACTTGTTAGTAGCTATCCTCCCAAGACTGACCTGCGTACAGAACAAGCAACAAACTCTACATGCATTTGTTCTACAGCTTAATGGGTTAGAGATTCAAACATATATTCACTAAACTATGAAGAACTTATATAGTGGGACGGGAAAAGCATTTCTTTATTATTAACTTTAATGAATCAACTTACAATGTTGAGACTGGCCACCGCTCCGCGAACCTGATCCTGGGCTCCTCTTCAAATGTCCTCCAACTTCTTTGCTCTGTATCTCTTCTTGCACAAGAATGGCTAAAGGGTTGGGACAATGGGAATGTGCAATTGGGTAGAGTTTCTTTACTATTATTCTCCTCCTCCAAATAGGACCCCTAATCCTTCTTTTATAGGCTAGAAGAATCTAGCTATTTGGAGGAACCCTCGGCCATGCATGGCCGGGAGTTTCAGTTAACTCACCCAAAGCTGTGTGTTCTGTTGGCAACTTTCCTTTTTTCGTGCTTTTGTAGGTACACGCGGGCTGTTTTAGGTCAACTAGCATGTACATGCGCGCAATAATGGAGTAGGGTGCGTGGGACCTTATAAAAGAGGTTTTTTAAAGAGTTGTTCAGCAGTGTTTTGGCAAAGAAGGAATCTGAGATGGCCTGATGCCAGGTAAGCATGTCTGGTGCAAATTAGGGTTATAAAAGATGCCCCCTAATGTGTGAGGTTAGAAGAGCATCTGATGGTCGAAATACATTACCAATATTTACCGATGTTCCGAACAAGTGAGCCCAAGGACCAGGAACCGGGAGGCATCGTCTGCAAAATAACAATGTCTCACCGAGGTAGGCATGCCCATGCTCGAGATAAAATAGAATCATGGCTGCCAATCAAATACATTGTAGATCCATGTCAAATAACTATATAAAGCGTAGCCGCAAACAATACACATTGGAGCTACATATCGAAATAAAAAAGATATACATATAGAGTATCCATCTTCTAGAAGTTGATACGGCCTGATGGCTGGAGATGAGATCTTCAAAGCTCGAGAAACAACTTCAAAATATTCAAAAATCAAGGTAGGAGTATAATATGGGTGTACGACTTCACTACCCAGAGGTTTTCGACGGCTCGTCGATCATGGACTAGATAATCTTGATGATCAGACTGAAGGCTTCATTGATTTCGAACAAGGACTTGATTGGACATTCAGTATGGCCAGGTATGAAGGCAAGAGACAAACTGCAGAGGGGCCGAATCAGGCTTGGTGACAAACTTCCCTTGGACAACAACACAACAAATGATGAGACTCAGGCAGCATGGCAGTAATCATAAGTTTATGAGGCAGGAGGCAACGCAAACTCTCCATATGTTTGGAAGAATAACCAAACGGAGGAGGACACAGCTCTATGTAGTGAGAAAAGCTTCCTAAGGTCATATTAAATCCCAGGGTTTGATGAATGAATGAACAGATGTGCTTTATCCAAGGGTGACTCATTATGCTACCAATAAAGAAAATACTTTTCCCTTCCTCTTTTTGGGGTATATTTGACTTTTTTGTCTTTTTCAATAATTTTGGAAAAAGAATAAAAGAATGTTACATTACAAAGGAGAATCGAGTGTCGCAAACATACTAGTTCCAAGCACATGGAACACAGGGATGTTCAGGGAAAAGAGACATATGCAAGCAAAGGAAACTCGAGAAAAATCCTCCAGGGGCCAAAGGTGTCAAGACGTAGAGGTAAAATGCTATAGGGATTGCATATAAGGCATGCTTCAGATGGTTCAGTTGAGAGCAAACATGGAGCCGGCATTAGGCCAAAGACGCGGGTAAGTTTAACGAGCCCAAAGAAGGTAAGCTCGACAGTTTTTCATATTTAGAGAGTCTAAAAAAACATAAAAGGAGACTCCATTGGGGTACCTTTTTCGAAAATAGTCTAGTCGGTTCAAAACAATGGTAAACTAGCACCAACAAGACGTCTATTCAAAACCATTTTAACGAATGTGATAAGGACAAGATCACTTGGCCATTTTTCCATTTTTAAGGAGTTTGCAAAAGCTTAACTATGGACTCCGTCAGGAATGTTCTTCTGGACCAATTTAACGAGTGTGAAAGAATAAGGTCACTCAGCGATCTTTTCAATTTTAGGGAGTCTAAAAAGAGCTTAACTATGCACTCCGAGGGGGTTTCTTTTTCGTAAGTTTAGTCCCTCAGGCCCGAAGAAGGGGTAAAATTATACCTGAGGGTACTCTTCTAGAGAACTGAAGTTCCATAGAGTATACCTTTGTTCGTATAGTTGACCATCCGGACCGAAAAAGGGGTAAACTACCGCCGGACAGACGTGACTTCAAATTTTAGTTTAACGAGTGTGAAAGGCCACAAGATCACTCGACAATATTTTCATGTTTAGAGGGTCTGAAAAGGGCTTAAAAGAAGACCCATTATATCTTTTGGGAGTCCCGAGGGTGAGTTCAAGAGTGAAAAGGAATCATGCAAATGATGCTCAAACTCGTAATCAGGAAAAACAATAAGGACTCTTGAGCCTACAATGATTAGAGACAGCATGGATACCATAATGCAACCAGGATCTATCTAGGGCATCCATGTTCCGGTAAGCTCTACCACTAAGTCGCGATACTTCCAAAGAAGCTATGATGGTTCCGTGTCGCAACCTGATGGGATCGATCCTATGGCAAAGGAAAAAGACACCAAGATACAAAAGTCAAGGTAGAAACCTAACCTACATGCTCAAGTTGATCCTCAAAAAAAAAATTCATAGACCGTCGAAAATTACCCAAAACTCCAAAAAACTATCCCGATACCCGATCATATCTCGCCCATGCAACTCCTGAATCACTCTAAATGGTTTTTGGTTTCAATAAAATGATAAGGGAGGCCAAAAAAGTGACAAAAAGAGGCCAAAAAGTCTATAAATAGAAGCTAGCACCTCATTATCACCATTGTTGATTTGGAAATTGACTCTGGAGCCAAAATACCCCCTTTGATAAAAGTGGTGATTCCAAGAGCTACAGTGGACGAAACGAACTTCTATCTGGACCAAGTAAGTACAAACTCTCCTATCTTGCATTTTAAGTCTTTCTTTTTGCTTTAGGTTTCATTTTTTGGGGGTGGCGTTGACCTTTAAAAGGTCAGCCCTAGGTCAACGCAGGTTGTCTCAGGATAGGCCATGTGTACATTCGGGCAGAGTAAACCCTGCACACATGTACACGCGACTGTCAGTATTACAGCCCACGTGGACCCCTTTTTTGAAGAAAAATTTTTTAAAAATCAAGGGTTAACCCTCCTAAACCTTGGTTTTTTGTAGGATGTATGTCCACTGGAGAGAAAGAGAGCATGAAGTGGTTAGTGAGTTGGTCGGGGAAGACCCTAATGTTGTGGCTGCTTTGATGTAATGTGGGTTACTCAAGTTTTTCTTATGTCCTTTTATGTAGGCACAACCTAGGCTACTGAATGTCTTGGTTGACTACTAGCATCCAGATACAGAGGCATTCATGTTAGAGGGGTAGTCACTAGTGCCCATGACCGAGGACATTTATTTTTTGACTGGCCTCTCCTGGAGAGGGGAACCAGTCAACTTCCAGACTTTTTCTTCGGGGCCACATAACATAGGGAAATTGATAGGTCTTTACTGTGAGGCTAATACAGACCGCTCGAGCTCATAGGTGCCCATAAGCAAGATTACTGACTTATCGCTACATGTGATAATATTTCTTATTGGGTGAATCAATGGTTATGCGGATCTACATCAGGCGTCCAGTGCACAGATGAACTGTGCAGTCCAGTGCTTAAATGCACAAATATTTGATTGGAGTACCACATTGCTTGAGTGTATGAAGAGGCAGTTGATAGATTGTCATTTGCGGACACAGAGGAACTTTGGGTTCGGGACCGTTCTGTGCTCGTTTTTATTTGAGAGACTTTCGAGTTTTATTCCTTGAGTAGTGGTACGAGGACATCAAGCCTCTCTTCCTACTATGTGTAGATGGGAAGTATTGCTACCACGACAGGGTGGTGGAAGAACTAATGAGTCCTTCGATGATGATTTATTCACCTGACTATCACGGCAGATCCCAGTTATCGAGGATTACCCTTATGTAGGGATTGATTTTTCGAGGGATCCTGAGATACTCGTACCTCCTGGTGAGGAGCGAGGAGAGATGAGTAAGTCTCCATCATTTTTATTTTTTTTGTTAAACATATGTAATTTTTATGTTGTTTTTGTTATATATATCATTTTGTTTTATACCAGAGTATTTGACGGATATGTGTTCATTGTGTGCAGATGTGGGACCAGTGCGACCCACTGACTATGCAAGGAATAGGTGTAGTCCTCGACTAGGGGCCGTACCTGCCACCATAGGGGGACCAGCAATAGCAGGAGATCTTCCAGCTAGGGAGGCTGAGAGGGTATTGAGACAAGTCAAGCGAAACTTTATTGCGCTCACTCGCACGGTCCCTATGGCAGAGATTGAGGACCTTCCACCATCTATGCAACCTTATGTAGTGGGGGCACCACGGACGTGGGTCCGGTTGTTTCGATGTTTAGCCAACGCTGTGGATCAGTATAATAGGTCCCACAGGCCATGACCTTATTCAGATAATTCACGTGCCATGAGCATTACTTGTATATATTTTTTGAGGGCATAATCTTTGTGACTTGTTATTGGTCATATTTTTGAGGCGCTTGAGTCCATCTGTGTACTCTGGTTACTTTATGATATTATATATGGATTTTTATATCTTTTGTGTCTTTATGGATCATGTGTGCAAAAAATGTATTTACATGTTTATGTGAATGTTCTTTCATATGTGTGCAAGATGTCAATCTAAAATTTGATTAGCTAGAGTATTTGTAACTTGGTTTAATCTCCTAGGAACATGAAAATATGTAATATAATCAAAGTTTCATTCTAAGAGATTTAACCTAAGGAATCGTCGGTGTAAAGTCGGATCATGATCTCGGTATACTCTGTTTAACTGAGACACAACCAGTTGAGCATCGAGATGGACCTAGAGATGATAGATACCAAATGACAAAGCGTCACGAAGCAACTTGATAACTGCACTATACTTTGTGACATTGTTTGTGGTGTCACCTAAGCATATACCTCCGGAAGATAATAACTGGACTTGAGGTGTAAAGATTACCCAAGCTACGGAGGCAAGCCTCCGAGTGTGCCGGATAGCACCGTCTGCATACCCAATGAACACCTCAGAATCACTTGACATTTGCCACAATGATGAAAGATAACATCAATGACATGTCCATAACACTAAAAGAAACTAGAAAGTAATAGTACAAAGACTATACATATGTTACAAAACGTTACCCATGGTGACCTGCCTATGAGTAATACTTCTTAAGGTAGAGCCCATTTCTAGGCTCCACCAAAACATTCCCTTCAAATTCAACCAGATGATAAGCGCCCTTTTTTAAAACCTATTTTATGATGAAAGGTCTGAACCACATGGGTTTGAATTTTCCTGCCCCCAGGGGGTCCTTATCTTGGTCATAGAACAAAACAAGGTCGCCTTCAGAGAAAATCCGAGGATGAACAGACCTATCATACTGACACTTGACTTTATGTTTGTGAGCCTCATTGTCCAAGGCCGCATCACGATGCTACTCAAGGTATACTAACCATTCTTCAAGTGGAGAAGTGTCTGGCAATAATTGTACTGCCAACTTTAGAGATGGGATCTGACATTCGATAGGCAAGATTGCTTCCAGCCAGTAAACAAGTTGGAAAGGTGAGAAACCGGTTGTAATCTTAATAGACGTTTGGTAAGCCCATAATGTTGAGAATAACATCAAATGCCAATTTGACTTGGCTGATTTGATCGTTCACTATAGAACGGTCTTAAGAGTTTTGTTTACAGCTTCCACCTGACCATTTGCTTGGGGGTAGTAGGGTAATGAATGTTCTTGCCCTAACCCAATATTTGATGTTAACTCGGTCATCATCTAGTTCTGAAAGTGACTGCCATGGTCAGTGACAATCTTCCTCAAGACATTAAACCTTGCTATTATCTGATTGAATAGAAAGAGAGTTGCAGTCTCTCCATCATCTTTAAACGTGGGCATAGCTTCAACCCACTTTGTGAAGTAGTCTACAGCTACGATGATATAGCGGTGCCCCCTTACTGAAGGAGGGTTGTATGTAGTGTAATCAATCCCCCACTTGGTGAAGGGACCAACTGCGATGACAGGAAACATGGGAGCGGGATGTGCCCTCATCTTTCAAGAGAAAATTTGGCATGGGTGGCACTTCTTGAACGATTCGATACAATCTTTGATAAGTGTCAGCCAGAAGTAACCTACTCGTAGAATCTTTTGGGTTGTTTCCAACCCAGACAAATGACTATCACATGCTCTGGTATGGAAATCATTAATCACGAGAATTGCTTCCTCGTAGGATGCAGTCTACACCTCTCCGATACAATGTATCATCGAGTATGAGATAATTCTTAGCTTGATGGTGTATGCGTCGACGCTCATCACAAGAAGCAGTGGTGGGGCACTTCAAAGTCTGGAGATAGATAAGGATATCTCCATACCAGGGATCCAAAGAGGTGATAAAAAACATAGCTCCTCTGATAGGCGACTCTTCGGGCACAAGATCACCTGACTCAACCGAAAGTTCCAAAATAAGTTCTGTGAAGACCAGTGACTTTTTGGATTTTTCTTAAACGAAATCTAAGTCAAACTTCTGGAGGATGACTATCCATCTACTGATATTTTCACCTATTACCCATCGTGTCAACATAAACTAAAATGGATTCACGACAGTGATGATGGTGGTCTTTCAAAACAGAACATAATGAAGGAACCATTGAATAGCATGGACTACTGCCAACGCAAATTTTTCGATATGAGAATAATTGAGTTCCGGTCCTATGAGGCCTCGACTCAGGTAATAGATGACATATTCTGAGAACAAGTCATCTTCTTGAACTAAGACCATGCCAATGGTTGACTCTGCTGCAGCCATATATAATAAGAAATCCTTGTTATAGTTAGCTGGCTGGAGCAGAGGGGCAATTGTGAGTGCATGTTTCAATGCGGAAAAAGAGCATTGAGTGGCATCGTCCCAATAAAAAGGAACATATTTTTTAAGTAAGCACATAAATCCCTTGGTGATCTTGGCATAGTTAGCGATGAAGCATCTTAGAAAATTCGCCTTGCCCTGTAGACTCTAAAGTTGAAGGATTGTGCATGGGGGGGGCAACTGAATTATTGCCTCAACCTTGAGAGGATCGACCATGATCCTTGTTGTTGACACTATGAAACCTAACAAATGTCCTGAAGTTACGCAAAAGATGCACTTGTTTGGATTTAAGCGAATCTGGAAGTAGCGAAAACGCTCAAAGATAAGTCGGAGGTGTGTGGGATGATCCATTCTCTTGCGAGATAGAGATGATAAATCATCTAAATAGGCCTCGAATATATGCTTGAGGTCATGGAAAGAAAAAGACATGGCCCGCTGAAAGGTGGCTCCAACATTTTTGAGACCAAAAGGCATCTTACGATATGTGAATGTACCCCATGGATAGATGAATGTTGTTTTGTGCTGGTCTTTGGGTTTGATTTGTATTTGGTTATATCCCGAAAAAACGTCCATGAAAGAGAAGGCTTCACAACCCGCACATTCATCAATTATTTGGTTGATGAATGGTGTGGGAAAATTATCTTTGGGACAGGCCTTGTTAAAATCACGGAAGTCTATACATACACGAATTGTGCCTTGTTTTTTATTGGCCGGCACGGGGTTTGACACCCATTGGGTCAAATGGATAGGATAGATAAAACCGGCTTTTAGCAGTTTCTCAACTTCAACCTTAATGGTTGCTTCTTTCTTGGGGTTAACTGGATGAAGCTTCTGCCGGACAAGCTTGGCATCTGGATATGTTGTGATTTCATGTTCAACTATTTTTGGATCGATGCCTAGAATTTCCTCGTAAGACCAGGCAAAAACGTCGCAGAATTATTTAAAAAGATCTATGTAGATTTGAATCTTTCCAAGGGAGAAGTCAACTCCAATGAAAACATTCTCCATGACGCTAGGGTTTCGGGAGATATTGATCGGTAAGGTTTCAGCGATAGTTGCCATATTACCCTCAGCATAAACCTCGTGTGTAGCTAAGGAATGAATAGGACAAGACCTATCTCCCGTGATAGTCAAGGTGAATTCTCCAGCTTTGATTCGGCTTAACTCTAGGAGGAAGTATGATCTATGATGAAGATCTTCCCAGGGTTTGTTTGGACTAGTCATTGCTTCAATTATAACTTCATCAGAGGGCAAGACTAATTCTAATGAATCGGTGTCAGCGAGAGAACCCTGATCCCAAATAGGCTCTAGAAGCGGATCGAACTCTTGTCCAAGAGTTGGATCAGTGTTGGTTGAAGCTTTTTGGACTAAAGAGTATGCTACTTCAGCTGCGGACAAGGGCATGGACATGCCTGGGTGCCCTGTCCCATCCATCGTGGTCGATGGGGAAGGAAGTATCCACGGATCGTTGAAGTAAGTCATGTGGAATGACGAAACTTGAAAAATATCAACCCTATGGTGACTGGATATAAACTTGATATCGCCTTGAGGGGGCGGGTAATCGAAGGTACCCATCAAAGATTGGCACAAACCAACCCCTACATTGACCACACTTGGTTGAGGATTATCAATCATTGGGACCGTGGATGCCCCCAATGAAGGGTCAGGTCTGGAGAAAGACAATTGATCGATGGGCACAATCCGACCCTCGTGTGGAAACAATAAGACCCGGAAAACTGTAGCAACCACAGCTTGCATGTCATAAGTCAAACTCCTCCCTAACAAGAGGTTATAGTCAAGGGGCGCATCGACTACCTCTACCTTGACACACACGGTCTTCTGTCTTAACTGCACTGGGAAAGCGGGAATGATACCATGTGGTCGGAACGAATGTCCATTGAAAGCAGTAAGAAGAGTAGGTGACAGAGACAAAATGGGTTGGCCAATGACCTTCCAACATGCCAACGACATAATGCATGTGAAGGCGCCCTCATCAACCACTGTGCGGAAGATATTCTGAGTAAAAATTTTTGTGGGATAAGCCACTACTATCTGAAATGCTAAGTGGTAAGAGGTAAACAAGGTTTTAGGTCAGTTGTATCCAGCATGATTGTACCTGGATTACAAGTCTCGGTAGATCTTAAAGTGGTTAGCAAGGCTTTCCTCTGGGAAAGGAAGCTTTGGAGGACCTCCAAAGCAGACATCGCACAAGGGGTTTGTGATAAATCTTCCACCACAAAATAGTTCTGGGCAGACCTTGTGTTTGGGTTGTGATAATCTTTTTTGAAATCTCCTTTTGGGATGTGTTTCATCATTTCACCCAATGTATTCTCAATCTGTAGAGGAAGAGATGGGAGTTCAACTGCTTTGCCCTTCTTGGAAGTTCTTGGTTGAGTATATTCATGCACTCTAGTTGATATAAAAGCATCACCCTTCACCATATATACATTCGCAGATGCGGGGTTGTTCGAAGATGGAGAGGGTACTTGGCTACCCCCTTCCGTGCTTGCAGAGTCTTGGGTTAGATTTTCCCATGTTGAAATGGATTGGTTAACACAACAGGTTGTTGTTGCATCACAAACTTTTGGGCTTCTGCAAGATGAGGACATAGATGGGTCGGGTGGTCTTCCATGCACAAGTTGCATGGATACCTCGCCTTCTGTTTCTCAGTGCTATCCCCGCTAGCATTATCAGTAGGTTTTTTATCCCCCTTACCCTTCTTTCGTTGTTTTTTCTTTCCTTCGGGTTGTTGGGTGGCCTTTGGATTAGCCAATTGCACTGTGTGTACATCCGACGTTTTGGTAGGGGGAGTAGCCAAAGTAGTAGTTTGGCTGGACGTTGTGTGTTGTATAGACAACTGCTGCAACTGCTTCGTCAATTTCTCAACGGATTTTGTTTGGGATGAACAAACAATACCATCGGCATGTGGTCCAGCTCTCTGTCTAGTTTTATCAAGTATTGAGCGTGGCGCATCTGGTAAAATCCCGTATAATAAAATGGGCTGAGAATAGATTAGCTCAAGTTGTTGAGCTCTCATGATGACATCCTCTTCGGAAAATACTCCCAACGTTGCGTTGTCTTTGGATAATTGTGGGACCAAAGACTTAAGGAACCACTTGAGTAGGAATGTTGGTGGGACTGGTACCTTAATTAAACTCTTTTGGCATCTCCATTCTCGGATGTGATCAAAGATATGGTCTACTTTTGTTTGTGAGAAATTGGCCAACAATTCAGTGCCAGTGTCGTATCTCATAGGTAAGTGGAAATGGTTTAGGAAAGCCGTCACCAGTTTGCCGAAGGAAGAGTATCTTGAGCAATTGAGCTCAATGTACCATTTCGCAGCACTCCCAATGAGAGTACATTGAAACAATCACAACTTTACGGAGTCGTATTTCAACGAGATAGATGAGCACCAAAGATGGAAGGTAGTCACATGATCTCCTAGATCTTCGTTAGGCTTGGCTTCAAACTTTGGGATGTCCAAAGGCAACTTCGTCGACATAGGAGGCCAAAGCAAATCGTGACAGATAGGGTCATTCAACAACCTTGTCAAGTCTGGCAAATGCAAAGTTGCCAGGAAGGGTAGTTTGGTTTGTTGGTGATAACCTAGGAAAAAGGGGCCTGGAGTTTGACTAGCACCAGGTTGCTAGGAAAAGTTCGGCTACTGGCCCGGATTCTGGTAAAAACCATGGCCATTGGCCAGTGTATGGATATTGATCATGGGGATAGGCATAGTACTTTGTCCGGGGTTCCATTGATTATGAAAAGAATTACCCCAGATCGACATTCCTGACGAGGGAACGAATCCCTGCCAAGAATTCCAAGGCCCTGATGCAGAAGAAGTTCCTAGTGTGCCCCCTGTGCAAGAATAGTATCCTGCATAGGAATAGATTGTCCGAGACCGGGATTGCCCCCAGTCGGGAAAGCAGCTGACGAGAAGGCATTGCTACCAAATGCACCGAACAAAGAAAACAGTGTCGAACCTACCGGCATATTATGAGAAGGTGGTTTTTGACTCCCTGCTCCAAATAAACTATGGTGTGCAGGCGGCTCGGTGGAAGGATGGTGAGTGCCACTGAGTAAAGGGGATGAAGGAGGGATATGACCTCCTCCATAAGTGAAAGCGTTAAAGGGAGAGGAAATGCCCCCCATGTGGCCTTGCAGAGGAGCGTTAGAGCTCTCTACCCCCAAACCTGAAGTCTGTGAAGTGGAGTAGGAAAGTACATGACTTGTACCTGAACTAGGCATCCTGTATGAGAACGGAGGGCCTGTCGCACTTGGTGTGAAAGGGATTGTGGTTGCTGCCAAAGACGGGATCGGACTACTGTGTGATGTAGAGGTGTTTGAGACCATGGTGGCTCAGACCGGTGACAGTGGGTTAGGAGGTGGAAACTCTCCTGTGGTGACAACCATAGTGGGAATTGAAGAATTCCCAGAAGGAGTAACATCATTTGTTTCCATTGCTGTGTGCGACAATGTCTGGCACTCGTAAGGATCAACCGGTATGATGGTGGGTGCCGAAAGATCAGTGGTGGAGGTTTCAACTAGACCAAAATCTTTCACTCCAAGGTCTGAAATGGTCGATTCCTCTGGATGTTGGTCAGGCACAATTGCTTGTGACCCGGTCACTTCAAAAGACCCTTGTTGGTCTAGCTTTCACCTTAATGGTGGCGGGGGTGGCTCCAGTGTAACCGGCGGCAAGCCAATAAGCCTTCGTGACTGGAGGAGCTCGTGATCCTCCATTGTGTGAGAAGATAAAAGACACTCTAGGGCGTTCTAGTAGTTCAAAAACAACACACACTAAAAAAAAGTCCATATAAGATAAAACAGGCAAACACTAAATTAATTGGAAGAACAATTACAACAACCAACACTAGAGCAACTTACCAGTGCAAGTGCAACTCAAACATGGAACCACCCTTTGGGTATACTCTGCAAAGCATGGCCCGATTTCTATCCTAGGTACCACAATATACCCCCGTAGTCACCTATGTATGTCCCTAAAAAAGATAGGCAACTAGGTTGCCAGCGCGCAAAGTCACCAGGCGGGCACAGTCGAAAGTCAGGTAGACCACAATAAGCAGGGTATTGAGCCCGAAACCTATCAAGGGTATTGAGAGCAAGTGGTCCGAAAGACAACTAAGGACCTCGAACGGATTCAAGACCCATGAAGCTCCATGGAAAATGCAATCGACGGAATCCCAAGACAAACCCTCTATATGTGTTCTCCACTACGTTTGGTCCAGCTTTGGAGGGGTTATCTCTGCTACCTTTCCGCACGTGACCTCATGTTTATCCCCTATGTTAGAGGGGGCTCCCAGATAACTTTCACGATACTAGACTTGGACACTCCCTAACTCAGACTCCAATGTTGGATTTTAATGGCCTTGAAGAGTTTCCTCTCCAACCTAATCCAAGGCCCTAATCCTGAACTAGTTGGTTAACCCTACAAACATAAAAGTCTAATGAATTTTAGATTTAGCGTTAATTTTATGGCTTGTCTTATGTCAAAGGGTATGAAATTGAAACT
>JASDQU010309639.1:0-12591 GCA_032191745.1 Picea mariana
GTTTTCTTTACTTGTCTGTAAACAAACATTACTCTTTTAGGGGATTGGATAGGTTAGGGTTAGGATTAAGCGTCTAATCTTGATTTCTTCGTCCATATAAAAAAATTATTCGTTCCCTTGCCCTGTAGCTACGCTATCCTTGCGCCATACTCGCCAATTCCTATGCTTACTCACCTAGTGCATATGCCACCTCCTCCCCACCTGTCTTAGTCTAAGTCCTTTTAACTTTTCGCTTACAACTAAATATCCTCTGGTGCCTGACTCGTGAGCTTTTCCCTGGCACGTAGTGTTGGCGTTGTCGAATGCTGCACTAAGATTTAGCGTTGACTTTGAATGGTGGAATGGAGTGGAGGGACTTGGCGCTCGGCTCAACGAATTGTGTGTACGGTCTCGTGAACCTGATGCTTGGACAATCAGAGTTTATACTTGGGATACAAGGATCAATGGCGCTAAATAAGCCTTTACCTTGATTTCCGGTGCATTCACTAATTATGATTCAACTCGGTTAGCTGGCTCCGGATCAATAGGTTAGGTAATAAGCCAGTTGGTCTTAATCTTCATACTGTATCTTCCTAATAATAATACTATTCTTATCCCGACAGTGTTACCATTAATCTAAATAAATAAAAGAATTTACTTGTAAAGACTTATGAGGGTGCGTTGGTGTTAGTGTTCTTTTTAAGGCGCTTCGCTTGGTGGGGGTCGCGGGTTCAAAACCCTTTAATAATTCAATTTTTTTTTTTTGTTTTACTCATTTAAAAAGACAAAATACTTAATTAATTTGGTTAAATTAGCATGGGTAAAGACCTAATTAAATGAAATTAATTAAAATTTTAAACTAATTTAACTTAAGAATTTAACCAATTTAACTTAACCAAATTAATTATAAATCATTTAAAACATAATTAATTAATCATAAAACTTAAACTCTAAATTAACTATATGTAATTTAAATTATATTCTATTTATTAAAAATTAAAATTTAATAGTTTAAATTTAATATCAATTTCAAATCAAAACATTTAAAATTTTACATTGAATTTAAATTAAAATCTTAACAATTTAACCAAAATGAAAACTAAAAAAAAAAAACTAAATAAGAATAATATATAAAAAACAAATTTAACGTGGGCGGCGGGTACTTGCATGAGGCCCACGTGCCCCTCCCTCACCATGCTCATGCTTTTCGAGACTCCTCTTCATGGCCTTGTGTGCGTTGGTGTTGGTCTGGTCATGGCTTTGTGCATGGCTATGGCTCGACGATCTTTATCCTCCTCGACCAAACCCTTTTCAAGTGTTCAATAAAAAATCAAAACATATCCCTACTAAAATTACCACCAGGACTCTGAATAAAAAATCCTTGTAGTCCTTCTATGCGTTGGTTTTGAAAAACCCAAACGATATTTGTAGTACTGGCATTTGACCTGCAAAGATCTCATTCATATATTCAGTGTATATTCAACCCATTAGAACTCTATTGGCTATTGGGTTTGCTCTGCAATGGCCATGGAAAGCTCGACAATGTTGTAGGGAGCATTGTTTCTCCAAAAGCAACAAGTGGGCATTCAATCCAATCAAGAATGGGAAATGGGTTCTCAGTACAAGCCGGGAAGGCGAGTGGGTTTTCAGCACATGCAAAGACGGTTCAGCCCAAGCACGAAAATCACAACCCTTAATCTCAAAAACCCTGGTTATGTGCGCTCCGAATCACAAGCGGTCTCAACAAACCCCGAGCCAGAAGCCAAATCAGCGCCCTATGAAAGCAATGGCACAGGCAGTAGGAGGAGTCATGGTGATCAGAATATCAGGGAAGAAGCTAGGGTTCTCGGCACCGGTGTGAGCCAAGGTTTCTCTGCGAAATATGTACCCTTCTATTCAGGCTCCAAGACGGATGAAGAGTATTCACTTGATGAAGTCGTGTCCAGGAGTCGCTCTGGGGCCCTTCTGGATTCCCAACATGACATGGATGTGTTACAAAGGTACGATGGAAAATACTGGAGAAACCTATTTGATTCTAGAGTAGGAAAGACCACCTGGCCTTATGGGTCAGGAGTTTGGAGTAAAAAGAATGGGTTTTGCCTGAAATAGATAATGATCATATTGTTAGTGCATTTGAGGGGAATTCTAATCTGTTCTGGGCTGAGAGGTATGGGAAAGAGATATTGGGCATGAATGATCTGTGGGTGAAACACTGTGGGATCAGTCACGCAGGGAGTTTTAAGGATCCAGGGATGACTGTGCTTGTTAGTCAGGTCAATAGGCTTAGGAAGATGAATAAGCCTGCTATTGGTGTGGGTTGTGCTTCGACTAGTGATACTTCGGCTGCGCTGTCAGCATATTGTGTTGCTGCAAGGATACCTGCTATTGTTTTTCTGCCTGCAAATCACATCTCCCTTGCACAGTTAGTGCAGCCCATTGCCAATGGTGCGTTGGTGCTCAGTCTGGATATTATTAAAATTTCTGTCTGATCTCAAAGAATGACAACAAAAGTTTTAGTGTATATGTTACTACCTTCGTTTAAGCGTTGAGAATAGGCTTGACAATTTTCCTTTGTTTTACTAATGGTAATGACAATTCTCTTTTTTTGGGGGGGGAAATTATGATTATGCTATCATCCCTGTCAAATTCTTTCTCCAGTATTGTTATTAACAATTTGAAGGCACAGTTTATTCTGATATTCTATTTGCTTTAGAAGAAACTTTCTATGACTATTAGCATTAACAATACCTATAGTATACATGTACATTGTAAAATGAATTATGCAACATCATAACCACATTTTATTCAATACGTATTATATTGCATTTATCTCACTAGAAATTTTCTTTTCAAATATCATTACTTGAATGTAACAACCCTAGTTGTATTCATATTTCACTTGTTTTACTTTGGTAAATTTGTTTTTACATTTTCAATTCGTATTGTTTATATATATTTAGATTTGTTTACATATAATCAAAATAATAGTGCTTTTGGTTTGCAGGTTAGGCGGAGTTGGAGTTGGAGCTGAGAATTTGGCCCTTAAGGCTCCAGATTGTGAACGAGGCACTCTGATACCATGTTTAGTGTCCATTTTAATTTAACATCAAATAATTAATCAAACATAAACTGTAACATTAATATCTACTTGATTTCAGTAACTCAGTAATTTCTTTAAAACTCAGCACATACACATATAAATTTATCATAACGAATAATGATTCCATAACAGAAATAAAACAAATACTTAATTTAAATTACCTTGGTCTGATGCTAACCCTCCACTTTCCACTTGCCTTGTTGACCATTGTTGAACTGTGTAAACACTGCCCAAACCTTGTTCCACCCTGCCAACTAGGACAACTTCCTAGCTCCAGGATATCATATGGATATCCTGGCCCCCNAAAAGAATGCCTTCCACCGTAAGGCTCTCCCCGTCATATTGCCCCTTCACTGACTTCCCCCTCCTTCATTACTTTCCTTATCCATTTATTAATTATCTTATCCTTTCGTAGTTAATGCCCCTTATCCCATTATTCATTATTTTATCCTTATATTTAATGTCCTATCCCTTCCCAAATACATAAGCTTTAATTTAACAATATAATTAATTAACCCCCTTTAATTCTTTACTTAATTAATTAATGAGTCAATTAATAATTAATTAATCCTTGAGAGTCATGAACAAGTAATTAATAATAATTAATTAGTTAATGTTATTTAAGAAATAATTATTGTTTAGCTAACTTTTAGGACATTTAGATTATTAAATTAATTATAATTAATAATCCTATACATCTATTTAAGCAGGGTCGTTACAAGAAACTCCATTTATGTCTGGATGTATCTATGCAAACCATCACGGTACTTGAGCACCATATGTCGCTCAAAGTCTTTGATACCCATCTTGGTGCGCAAGGTATGGAAGACATCGGTGAAATCAGACACTGTTTGGTCCCTTTCCTGCCATAGTGTGGTCCATCTTGTATATAAGTCGTCATAACTTACGATGGGGTACTAAATTACCTTAATAGCATCTCTAAAGGAACCCCAAGTGGGTGCAACTACAAATAATGTAGATCCCTATGTTTCCTTTTGTTCACGAAAATTCTCCCACCAATATTTGACATGGGGGACGACCTTAAGGAGCACAAATGTAATATTTACTCTATTGGAAAAGTTTTGGACAAAAAAATACCCTTCTAGAAGGTTTAAACATTTGTCTACAACATCCTCATCTATTTGACCTTCAAATATAGGAATATAAAAATTGATATGTACCTTGAAGGGGGTGGTGCCTCTGATTGAGGTAGATGTGTCGCATGTTGGCATTTGTCGAAGGATTTGCACAAATTTATCCATCATCTCGTTCCTTTTTTGTGAGAGGGATTCCTAAAGCAATAGTTTAAAGGGATCCCCTACCCCATCGTCTCTCTTTTCTTTCCCCATGGGTGACCATCTAGTTCGACGAGGTCGATATTGCAAAGGCTCAATTGGTTCAAGTTCCAACTGCTTATACCCTGACTTCATTGGGGACATGCACAGAGAAACACATGAAGAGAAGACCGTTATAATACCACTAATCCATATTTATGAGAGGAACGAAATGAAACACATATCTATAACATTAACACATATATATAGAGAACAATAATAGAGATACAGTGGAACTTACTTTTATTAAATAAGAAATACACTGAAACTGTAAAATGCAGAATGAAAACAATCTTGCTCGAATGGTGGTAGCTAATCTATGAGAAGAGATGTGGTGGCTATGTGCATTCATCCGAGGACATTAAAATGAGGCCTCCAAGCCTTTTTATTATCAAAAAGTAAAAATAAAACCCTATACATCGAAAAACCTAACACTGGGAGATGAAGTGTCAAAATTCATGTGGGCCCCGATGGGCTAAGTTGGTACATCAACTTCTCAGGGTCGTAACTTTTGCATACAATCTTCATTTTAGGCGCACGATATCCCATTAGAAAGGTATATTCAAGGACTATATATTATTCCATCACACTCTAACTCCATGAACAATGTGATTGTGGAGGGCCCAAAAAACGTTATTTAGAGCCTCAAAATGACCCCAAAAGTTTAGGACCTAAAAAGCTAGAAAAAAACTACCAAGATATAAATTGCAACTACCAATATGAAAGTTGAATGTGAGCCAGATGGAAGAGCTGGGTGGATACCGATATCCACCTAGAACAATACTCCCTCCTTAGGGAGAAATGTTCTTCATTGCATTGATTTCCCCCATCAGATGAGGAAACTTTTGTTGAATTTGGCCCTGGGTGAGCCACTTGCCTTGGTGCAGGAGTTGCCCCACTTTGACAACCTGATAAAGTTGAAGCTTCTTTTGGCCAGTTCCCTTGACCCGTTTTTCCATGATATGATTAGTGGATTCTTGTTCCATGTAGTCAAGGTTGAGATCTATTGGTATCAACTATTCTTCTATATTTGAGGTGTCTAATAAGGGTGGAAAGTATGGTCAAAGGAGGTCCACATTAAACAATGGGTCCAAGCCAAAGAAGGGGCAAATGTTGAGCTCAAAATCATTGTCACTCACATCCTTGGTGATGGTATAAGGTCCATAAAAGAGTGAACAAAGCTTTCGATGGGGTCATGTAAGGCGTTCTTTCTACAAGTGAAACCAAACATTATCTACCACCTGAAAAATTGTGTGGCACCCAGTGTTGATCATGGCGCTGCTTGTACTTGGCATTGGACTTCTGCAAAATATCCTGAACCTGTTAGCAGATGTGATGGATTCATTCAATGAACATGGTGGATTTATTAGCTTTGGTTTGCACATGGGATGATTCTTCCTGTGTGGACACAAGGTGTAGTGAAACATCCATGGGACCCAATGGTTGAAATCCCAACCCCACCTGAAAGGAGTTGTGGTATGTTGAGCTATTTATGGCTTTGTTGTAACTATGTTGAACATATGGAAGACTCACATCCCATGTGCGTAGATTCTTGGAATTGTACATGCACAAGATATGCACGAACATCTAGTTGACGACCTTGGTTTGGTCATCTGTTTGGGGGTGGAAGGTCATGGATTTGGTGAGCTTGGTGTCTAGTCATGACTAGAGGCTCAACCAAAATGTGCTGAAGAACTAGATGTCCCAATCAGAGATGATGGTTTGTGGTATCCCAAAATTTACCCACACTCATTCGAGGAAGAGCTTGGAATTGGCCTTTGATGTGATGCTCTTCTTGCAAGTGACCATAATTTCCATCTTGGAAAATTGATCAACCACCATGAAAACAAAGTCATTTCCCTATTTGGTGGAAGGAAGGCCTAACATGTAGTCCATTGAGATGGATTCCCAAGTCTTGTCGAGAGTAGGAAAATGGTTTTACATGCCTTGTTTCTTAATGGTCAGTTTTGCAATGGCACAGGTCATGCATGATCTGATATACTTGTTGACAGCCTATCAGAGTTTCAACCAATAGAAATGTTGCTATAGAACTGTCATTGTCTTTTCTATGCCAAAGTTTCCTACCATCCGACTATAGTGATCTTCCCAAATCAACTTCGCTTGCTCACTTGGTGGAACACACAAATGGACTAGATGGCACAACAACCCATCCTACAGATGAAAATTAATGACATTTTTTTTTATGCCCAACATCTGGTAGGCAGTGGCGAAGTCAGGATCTTGCTCATAGAGTTGGGGCCATCGAGAGGTCTCATGTCCACATAAGTGTAGCATTGTGTTTAGTGCAACAACTAGAGTTCGGCTGAGGAAATCAACGATGCGGTTGGTGCTCCCTGTCTTATACTTGATGTTGAGATGGAACTGTTGCAAGTATGTGGACCAATTTTGATGGCAATCATTCTGCAATTTTCCTTGTGTCTGCATGAATTGTAGTGGCTTATGATTAGTGTGGATGATTGTCTCCTTCCTGAGAATGTAATGCCTCCACTGGCGGTAGGATTGTACAATGGAGTACATTTCTTTATCGTAAGTGGGGTACTTACAAAGATTATCTGATAGTGTCTCACTATGATTGGCCACAGTATGTCGATGTTGAGTGAGAACTATGCCCACAACATATTTTGAAGCATCTGTCTCAATATCAAAATATTGTTGTATTTTGGTTAATGAGAGCATCGGGCTTGAGCACAAGCACTTCAAGTCATCGAATTATTTCTATTGCGACTGACCTCACATAATTTTTTCCTTTCCACCATCCATGGTCACTTGGCTAAGGGCACATGCAATGTGGGATAATCCCAACATGAACCTGTGATATAAATTGGCAAGGCCTAAGAAGCTCCAAAGCTCAGTGAGTGTGGTTGGGGCTGGCCAATAAAAAATGACCTGGATCTTGGTTGGATCAACATGTACCCCATTCTCATCAACAATGCAACCTAGGTACTGGACCTTTTTCATGTCGAAGGAGAATTTTTCCAAATTTGCATATAGCTTGTGTTGTCATAAAGTGTGTAGAACCTGTTGAATGTGCTACAAGTGTTCCACCCAATTCTTGTTGAATATGAGAATGTCCTTCAAATACACCACCACAAAAAAATTGGTGAAAGGCCGCAAGATATCATCCATCATCCTCACGAAAATTGTTGGGGAATTTGTCAAGTGAAAGGGAATTACCAGCCATTCAAAAATACCTTCTTTGGACTTGAAGGCAGTCTTACGTAGATCGGTCTTCTCTATTGGAACCTGGTAGTAGCTGGAATTCAGATAAAACTTACTGAAGTATTTGGCCCCCTTGTGATGGTCAAGGAGATCGTTAATTTGGGGAATTGGGTACCATTTCCTGACTGTGATCTTATTTAGAGACCGATAATCAATGCAGAGTCGCTAGGACCCGTCTTTCTTCTACATAAGCATGATTAAGCTTCCACAAGGTGATGAGATTGGGCGGATATGCCCCTTTTCGAGAAGCTCTTGGATCTGGTGATTTATTTCCTTATTTTCTAACAGAGAACAATGATAGACTGGCCCATTGGGTAGCGGTGCGTCGAGGGTCATATCGATTGAGTGATTGACCTGATAGTGCAGAGGTACCCAGTGGGTGAGGAGAAGATGTATTTGTATTCTTCCACGACTTTATCCACTTGCTTCTATTGCGTGGAGAGACCTATCACGAAGGCCATGGATGTGGCTGCAACCTTCCACTCACTTTGAGCGTGAATCACTAAGAAGACATACTTCTTGGTCTAAGATATGACCTTCCTTCATTGCTTGGCAGTGATCAAGGAAATGATGGTAGATGGAACTACCTCAGGTATCCTGTATAATTTCTTGTCCAAAGTAATAATAACACTACGAGGTCGAGACTCATATACAACATGACATTTCCATAAATAAGGTTGGCCCAAAAGAACATCACAAACATCAAGGTGGGTGACATCACACAATACCTCATCTTTGAAGGGATTGATGTCATAGTTCAGGAGACACTATTGGTTGACGCAAATATCTCTCCCTTGGCGGAGCCATCCAATGGTGTACGATTGTGGGTGTGGTGTTGTCGACCGAGCCAACCGCTTGACGACGTTTGTTGAGATGAGGTTCTTTTGGCTACCACTATCAATGATGAAGTGTAGTGGGGTACCCTTCACCCACATCTTTGAATGAAAGAGGCGCTCACCTTCCTCTGGTTCATCAAGTTCATCGGGCTGGACCTTGGTGGTGGTAGCAATGGTGGCACTGGGTTCTGCATCAATGAATTGCCTCCATTTTTTTGGTTTTGAATAAGAGTCAGAGTTTTCATGTGATTCATAGGCTTTCACATCAACCACCTATGATTGCTTTGAGAAACATTCAATAGTGTTTTATAAGGGGCTCTTATGGAACTCGCACCATTTCCCAATGTCTTTCTTTGTCTTCCCATTGTGCTTCTTTGTTTACAATTTGGACTAGTTTTTTTGAGGCTATCCATCCTTGCTCTACCCTTTTTTCTATGGGTTGGGACCACCTTTTCCCTACTTCTGTTGTGAGGGGTTTGCAGACCCAAACTGCCACATCTTCTATTTAAGCTTCTACTCGATTTTGACAGTATATCGATAGTTCGTGCCCAAGGATGAAATGTATAGAAACTCCATTTTCGTCTAGATGTATATATGCAGACCTACATGGCACTCAAGCATTCTATGTTGCTTAGATTATTTGATACCAAACTTGGTGCTCAAGGTATGGAAGATATTGGTGAACTTTGGCACTATTTCGACCCGTCTTTCTTCTGCATAAGCATGACTAAGCTTCCACAAGGTGATGAGCTTGGGTGGATATGCCCCTTTTCGAGAAGCTCTTGGATCTTGTGCTTTATTTCCTCACTTTCTGACAGAGAACAATGATAGACTAGCCCATTGGGTAGCGGTGCGTCGAGGTTCAGATTGATTGAGTGCTTGACCTGACAATGCAGAGGTACCCAATGGGTGAGGAGAAGATGTATTTGTATTCTTCCATGACCTTATCCACTTGATTCTGTTGCGTGGAGAGACCTGTCATGAAGGCCATGGATGTGGTTGCAACCTTCCACTCACTTTGAGTGTGAATCACTATGAAGACAAACTTCCAGATCTAAAAGATGAACTTCCTTCATTGCTTGGCGGTGATCAAGGAAATGGTGGTAGATGGAACTACCTCGGGTATCCTGTATAATTTCTTGTCCAAAGTAATAATAACACTACGAGGTCGAGACTCATATACAACATGACATTTCCATAAATAAGGTTGGCCCAAAAGAACATCACAACCTTCAAGGTGGGTGACATCATGCAATACCTCATCTTTGAAGGGATTTATGTCTTAGGCTAGGAGACACTATTGGTTGACGCAAAGATATCTCCCTTACCTGTGTCATTCGATGGTGTATGATTGTGGTGTGGTTTTGTCGGACGAGCCAACCACTTGACGATGTTTGCTGAGATAAGGTTCTTCTGGCTACCACTATCAATGATGAAGTGTAGTGGGGTACCCTTCACCCACATCTTTGAATGAGATAGGCGCTCACCTTCCTTTGGTTCATCAGGTTCATCGGGATGGACCTTGGTGGTGGTAGCAATGGTGGCACTGGGTTTGCATCAGTGATCTGTCTCCATTTTTCTAGTTTTGAATAATAGTCGAAGTTTGCATGTGATTCATAGGCTTTCACCTCGACTACATATGACTGCTTTGAGTGACATTCAACAATGTTTTGTAAGGGGCTCTTATGGAACTCGCACCATTTCCCAATGTCTGTTACCCATAATTTTGGTCATCATGATGATATATTGATGATGGTGTATTCAGGCTCTTGATTAGAACTTTTTCTTGAGAGAAGTTACCTTCATCTCTTTCCAGAAATCACATTTTTTAGGACTGTTCACAGGCTGCTAGTATATTTGCCTGCGAGAATGCATGATTCTCGCAGGCTACCTTAAGCCAGGGTGCGAGAAGTTCGCACTGTGTTGAATTGCTAGGGTGCGAACTCTTTCTAAAGAAGGGAAAAAGATGAATTCTCGAAGCTTCTAGAAGGGAACCTTCTAAAAGAATGAGATGGCATTCGAATGGTTATCCTAGTATTGGATTCCCTGATATTTTGGGATCATTCTTATCCAAGTAACCAATTCATTCTCTCCTATATATTGAGTGAATTCTCATGGAAAAGGTTAAGCAAACAAGGTTAAGTCCCATTGGAGAATTGATGAAAGATTGTGTGAAGGATTGAAGCTACAACAACTAGGAAACTCTAACAAGTTTATCAAAGGTGGTTGATCTTCTTCATACAAGTGAGCAAGTGTGTGTGTCGGAGCCAAGGGCCATTGAAAGGAAGTTTGCAACATCAAGGCTCAGGTTGTAATATTTACTTTCCATTAATATGATACAATAATATGTCCCTTTCCCATAAAGTTAGTTCCACTTTATTGTATAACTCCTTGATCATATACATAGATTGACTGTTGAATAGATTGTGCTTTCTTCACTTCGGTTGGTTTGTATTGTTTTGGTCTTGACTGTACGAGAGCACTGGAGCGAAGTAGGAGCAACAAAGACCAAAGGAAGCGATCATAAGGTATGTTCTTTGTTCTTGCCTCCTAGTACATTCAATAGTTATAATCTAGGGAAAGAGTATTATTCTGTCTTGCTTTGTTCTAGATCCAGGTGGATCTAGGGAGATCAGTTTGTGTCCACACTTACAGATTTATCCAATAACAAAATTGGTGACTCCACTGGGGAACAATCCCATTTTCTTTGTGTCTTTTTGTTTTTTTCTGTGGCCATTTTCTCTGGTTTTATTTTTCTCCTATCCTATCAGTCTATGAGTCTTAAGGATATCCTAATAGACCTTCTGAGTCCAGAAGCCTTTGACAATTTTGCTTCAATTTTCAAATTTTTGATTATGTTCAGGAATTCTCGCACTACACTTCATTGCAACTTATGAGAATTGGTAAGGTTTGCACCCTGCCTATAGGTTTCAGTGCGAGGTTCTCACACCCTGCTCAAGGGTCACCTGCGAGAATCAGTGATTCTCGCATTGTGTAATATTGCTTGCCTGGGAACACGGTTTTTCAAAATTTTGAATTTGAGTTTTGGTCTTTCTAACTGCCCAGATCAGTTGAATTACCTATTATGAGTTTCTTGGACCATTGATTGATATATTTCTTACCTTTATTTGCATGTATGAACAGTCTTAGGGTTTTAAGGCTTTTCTTGTCATTTTTGGCTTGACTTTCGTTTCTTGTCTTTTCTTGGCAAAACCATTCTCTCTGACTTCAGACTCTGAGTGTGTTTGATTAGTTAATATCCAGTGATTGGTTGAAAGTCAAGTTTGCTTGGTTTTCTCATTTGTTTATGGTTTGCAATATCATTTTTCTTTTGCATTTGAAAAGACTACATTGGTTTGCTCTTTATTTTTTGTTTTCATTGAAAGAGTAGATTGGGTTATTTGCTTGTTCATTGATTTGATTTTCTGTGCTCTCATTGGCATAGTGAGGGTCCTTTTTGGAAAGTGAACAAAAGTTTTTCTTTCAAAAACTTGTTTTTTGTCTTTAGAAAACATTGAAAAATCAAATTATTGAGATTGTTAAAGCATTTGAAAAAGACACAATAGAGAATTTTCATTTGATAAATGATTGTTTGTGTTGGCATTTGAAAGGAAATTTTGTATTGTAGTTCATGGTTGATATAGTAAACTTTCTCTCCCATACATAGGATTCATTGAACGAAAGGTGATACATTTCATTCTCATCCTTGCATTGTTGGGTCAGAGTCATACAACACAAGTTTCACTTCCGTTATCTTTGAGTAAACAAAAACTCTTAAAAACACTGCGTAATCATAAAATTTATCTAGTAACTCTTTTCTAGGGCTCTTTTACACCAACATTTAGTTAGGCTAGTGCTTTGGAGTAGGAAGAGAGATACACTCTCCAAAAACTCAAAACACACAATAGCATCTTGAGTTAGGGAGTGTTAAATTCCATTTGCAACATCTTGTCCTGGGAAGCCCTTCTCACACAAGGGTCAAGCACTAGGTCGCATTGATGTTGGCAGAGTTACTCACCCTGCTTTGTTGACATCAGTGTAGAGATTGCATGTATTACGAGGGTCACTCGGAGGTATACCCAAAATGATGAGTGGAAGCCTT
>JASDQU010309639.1:14831-54413 GCA_032191745.1 Picea mariana
TTTGGGTTTCCATGTAAAACACTAGTGTACTGTGTATGTGTATGTTTGTTCATTTCTTCATTGCTTATTTACTATGTAGTTATTGGATGATAATGCTTCATTGATATAACACTTGGATTATATGGTTAAAAAGGATTAAATTGCTCTATTACTGATTCACCCCCCCTCTCAGTAATCCAACAAAAAACATATAAAGTGGAATGCAATGCGATGAGGAAGAGGTTAATGAAGTGCATATGAGATATATATTGTTACTATTATTGGTTGGATTGGGATCGAGTCATCTTTGATAAAATATTGTAAAGGGATTTACTGGTAGTATTGTGCTTGTGGAGTAGGTTTTGAGTCTATAATTGGTATTTGGGGCTAGATCTCATTGCACAAGCTATTGCATGAGAAGTAAATTTATTGTATGACAAATAAGGGATATCTTTCTAATATAATGGACTATTTTGAGGCCTAAAATTCTTATTCTTGTTGATCTATTTTGATGTATATGAATCTATGTTTCTGTCACGCTATTACTTCTTTCTTGTATAGTTAGTATTTGATCATTTTTTGTGTATGTCTTTGGTATCTATTATGTGTCTCTAATATGTGTTTAGATAAATATGATGTTGCATTCTCCATGACTCACTTCATCATCCAAGTGTCGGCTACACCTCGGGTGAGAATTATTTCCCTTGTGGGAGGATGAATATGTCGATGTTGTTAAACTACATCAGTGCCTTTTGTTGGCAACCTTAGAGAACCCTGATCTCAAACTTGCACCAACAAATGGTTCCATTGTAGAGACTATTCCAAAGCTTGTGATGTCTATCAAAGTGTTGGTAAGCCATCACATAGGGATGAGTTTCCCTTACACCCTATTCTGTCTCTTCAATATTTTTAAAAATGGGTAGTTGACTTTATCAGACCCATCAATCTGCTAGCCAAGCATTCCAAGGAAAGATATATCATCACGACTATAGACTATCTTAATCATTGGGCCGAAGCAGAGCCGATCAGGGATTGCACTACCAATACAATGTTCAGGTTTATTTTTGAGACCATCATTACTCATTTTGGGTGCCCAAGGAGTTTAACCAGTGACCAAAGTGAACATTTTATCAGTGACACCATAGTCACTCTCACTCGTGAGCTCCTAATTAAACACCACAAAAGTAGTATGTATCATCCACAAGCAAATAATACAGTAGAGGAATTTAAAAAGATTATGGAGACAGGATTAAGCAAGGTATGTTGCGCAAATAGGAACGATTGGGATGAAAGAGTTCCAACAATATTATGGGCTTGCATGATTAATAGAAATAAGTTGCATACATACACTCCTTTTGAGTTGGTCTATGGTATAGAAGAAGTCGTCCCAGTTGATTTCATCACCCTGATTTTATATATTATGTATGTGACTCATATGATAAATGATGAATCAGTTGCAGACTGGGTCACAGAGAAATTAGAATTGGATGAAGAAAGGAATTTAGTTGATTTTCATCAGACCATGGAGAAGGCTCGATAGAGGTCTTGGAATGACAGACACATTAAGATCAAGATGTTTTTTCAAGGTGATCAAGTCCTGTTATATGACAAAAAGTATCAAAAACATCCAGGGAATTTATAAATGCACTGGGTTGGACCATTCATGGTTGAAAAAATTTGGGAATCAGGAGCTCTCAGACTGGTGAAACTAAATGGTATTCTTCATCTTGGATGGGTGAATGGTGCACACCTGACCCTACATTTCTACTCATTAAAAGAGGTTCCGCAACACTCCTATCATAGGGAGTGAATAAATTAGGTAGGTTGCAATTTTGTTTTGTTGTTTTCCCTGTCTGTACAATAAATAGTGATGTGTCAATTTTCATTTTCCTAGAGTCTAGTTGTCGATGTCATTTTGTCCAGTCCAGATCACACCTTTGTGGTTGGGGAAGAATCAATGTCAACTATTTTCTTCATTTAGTATTTTCTGAGGTCCAATTCATTGTCACGTCATTGTCATTATGTTCGTTAAATACAGTTCATACCTTTCCATTCCAATTTTGGCCACACATATCAAATCCATTTAAGTCCAAAAGTGATATCTCTACTTTTTCGGTTAACTGTTAGTGTGTTCGTTAAATGTTATAGATGTCTTGTCTTGTCAAAGTTATATCCTTATTTATGCTCATTATTACCTAAATCACTTATTAGATCTTGTTGTGTTCGTTGGTCATATCCATCGTTAATGTTGCATTAATTCTATGATATCCCCCTTAATGATTGTTTAATGCTTCCTTCTTGTCACTCCATGATGTTTCCTATAAACTCGTCATCACCCGAATGCTCAAGTTATTGTGTTTTATTCAAGTAATTTGCATTCCCATCCCTAGAGCCTACCGAGTGTTATGTGCATCCTCGCCTGCATCCACGTCCTTCTGTTGAGATTGTATATTCACGTAGGTGTCCCACCATGGGTCATGCTACAACTTCTCATGGGGGAATTCCCAAGGAATTTTTTTTAGTGGAGATCATTAATTTGTGGGTTACAGTTATAGCAGACTTATGGGGTAATGTTGAGCAAACTCGGCTCATTGATGCAGATTTTTCGAATGTGGCCTTGTTCCCATAAATGAAAGATGAAGAATATTTGGAGTATTTCCCATTACCGTCAGGTGATATTGACACATAATGGAAGACCCCCTATGTACCACTATGAGATTCCACACTCATGAATATGTAGGATTTTCCAATATTTGGGGCTACAGGAGAAGTCGGGTGCTGCACCAAATTCCTCATCTGTCCTGTCCACAATGGCTACCTGTGGTTGGACATAGAATACCTAATTTGTGACAACGATATTCACCAGCTTACCAGACTCTCAATCTAGGGTGATGATGTTACAAAGGAATTCCAAGGGTCAAGGAAGCACATCAAGAAGAAGGGAGAGGTTAGCCTCTATGATAATTTCAGCACTAGACGAGGGGGTCGAGGATCCCTAGTTATGCCCATTCTTCTTGAACCAGATAGATGTTCCAGATACCCGATTTCCAACAAAGTAATGGAAAAATACACCAAGGGGAATGCACGTTGGTTTCCCTCTCAATTGTCAATTTATGTGCACAATTTGTCATCTTGGATTGGTGTTAATATTTAGGGACCGAAATGTTGCAGGCTTTTACGGATGCGCACGAGAAGGATACCTACTTCATCTATGGATACCACCTAGTTGTGTTTGCAATGTGGAAGTGGTGGCCACCAATAGGGAGGGACTTAGTAGTAACATTATACAGTCAAATGGCACGCTCGTACTGATACCGCCAATTCTTCATTCAACAATGGTGCTTTCCTGCAGTGGCACAATGAGCTTGTCAATGCCACCTAGCGCTGTAGGATTCCATAGGATATCCTCAATCAACATACGAACACAATATTGTTTGGCATGAATAGAGACCACAATTTTGTGCAGTGAATGGGTACAACTGCAAAACAATTTCACACTCCTCCCTTTCCCTACTACCTTAACACAGAAATTCTACACAAGAAGGCTTGCTCATGGCTTGGATTCAAGTGAGTGAAGAAGAAGTATTATGTTTCCTATTAAATAATAACATTTCTCATTGGGAGGTGCTAACACCAACTGATGTTCTAGGTTCTAGTACATTGGCCACAAAAAGACAATGCATGCCCTCAGAGTCAGCGGAGGACAAGGAAGAGGAGACATTGTCAAGGACAGTTCCGCTGCAATTTCCATCAATTTCTGATGATGCTACATTTTTAGGTAAATTACTCTATGACATCCTTACAATTTCATTTCCTCCAAAGAAACACCACACTAGCTCTCCATCCACATCTTCCACTGATCCCATCATCACAGATGCGCTACCCACTTCTTCATTTCCACCCCATGCCTACATTATTCTCCCTACATCGTTGTCTGTCCCTATCATCAATATTCCTTATGAACCCATAGAAAAACTGAAATACACCCCTATAATTCAAGAGATTGAGTGACAAACTTCCACTCCATCATCCCTTCCCCACACTAATGGTAAGACCACTAAGAAGTGTTTGGTGACCCATTCACTATGACTACAAAAATCACAGTCTCCCTGCCATCCACCTTCCCCAACATTCCATAGGTCCATGTTTCACTCGACACCCCACCAGAGAGAAAAACCAATCCTTATCTCTCTAAAGTACAAGATGTGCACGAGAAGATGAGTCAAGATCCTCAAATCAACCTAATGGATACCCAGGAGAACACTCATTATGCTCACAATACAAGCTCCATTAAAGAACATATTGCACCACTATTGCAGGGTCTGCAATAGTGTCAATACTGGAATTGTGCCTAGAGCACACAGATGTGGTTGGTACGCTTCCTCAAGAGGTCCATGACAGACTCACACATAACTTTAGAGGCACTTCTGTTAATCATGATGGCGATGGCACCCCCAGTATGTTTGAACAATCCATCACTAGTTCCCTACCACTTACATCAAGGTTTCCCATGGATCCATCTCTCACTAGTGGTGAGATTGCATCCTAGTCCACACCGTAGATCTTTCATCTTATTTATCCGAAAATCCTTAGACACCACTTATTTCTTTACATATATACATGTAGTATCTAACTTGATCAAGAATAATTAACCGATTGTATTGGGGTGGTTTGTAGAATTATAATGATGTGCTTTTTTATCCAAAAAATCATAAAATTAAGATTATCTTGTTTGATGATGGTGAGATGACACAAGATAAAATAAAAGAACTCAAATTACATACTTTTGTTCCATTCAATCTAATGAAAACTGCCTTCTCCATCTCAACTATCAAAAATCACATGTAAAATGACTCACATATTCCAATTTAATGGATGCACTTAAATTCCATTACTCAAAGCAAGAAAATATCTTCATCATTGAAATCCTTGTGAAATTCTTAGAATTTTGACTATAAAGTCAACCAATTTCCAAGCTAGCTCAATTTCACGCTTTTTGGCATGTAAAACAATGCATTAAATGCTCATTAATGAAAAATTGAGTGAAAAGTTTTACAAATGACCTCAAATCAAAAAACAGACCTCATATTATTGATCCTTTTGAAAAATCATGTAGAAATGATATAAAATACTTGAAATTCCGTCAAGGTATCATTTGACACATTTTACGATGCAACAAAAACTAAGATTGTACTTGCACGTACTTCAATGCATCCATACAGTTTCATAAATCATACCCTATCTTGAAATCCATGCATTCCTTGCTTCTAGATCCATTATGTCTCATATTGTCTACACATAGGGATCTGTGCCCATTAAATAGGCCACGATCCTAACCCCCCATCTAAATTAGCTGTAATTTATTACTAAATTAGGCGGGAATCCCGCTAAATGTGGGGATGTTGTCTTAGTGGTTAAAACCATCATCTAATATAGTGGAGGTCAAGGTTTTATTCCCCTTGCATGTTACACATGCATTGTTTGTTGGTTTAATATATGGTTTTATATACTATATGTAGTATACATATGGTTATAAACCATATCCGTTGGCATATAGTTTATTGCATAGAATATGGTATATAATATATACCATATATTGTATACCCGTCAACATTTTTATTATGGTTTGAAGCCATTGCATGTTAATATCCCTGTGCAAACTATGTTGTGGTTACATGATAGTTTAACAAACCAGGGGATAAGGGTCAAGGGCTTAGTCCCTCGGCCCTTTAGCCGCCCAAATGAATTTTAATGAAACTTTAAATAAAATATATGCCACTCATATATTAAGTTGTATTGTGTGGCTTGTTGGTTAGGGAGACTTTGTTAAGGTGTTGGTGGCTATGGAGGTAATGGGGTCAAACCCTATTGACTCACAAAATTTTATACAACTATACCAACATTAGCCAATATTGGCCAATGAGGGGTTGCCATGTGGTAGCCTCTTATTGGATATCTAATGCCATGTGTCAACGAACCATTGGTCCACTTGTCAACCTGTAAGTCATCCACTAGATGCCAACTCAGCTACCCAGTCATTGTATAATCAATCCACACGACAGCGTGGGGTGTGGCCATGTCACCTGAACAGTCGTGCCACGTGTCACTGTATGGTCATGAAACATGTCCTTTAACCCCTTTGAATTTCGACTTTGACTCGAACTTTGACTGCTTATAAATTTTGCATACAAACTGTATTTGACTTGTCGTTTGTGCGATTGGAAAGCTATCAATGAGATATACACATTGATGTCATTTTCAAGACGATTTGAGATGGTATAATTTTGAGATTTTATGGATCCCCTGGGACCTCTATGAGCATTCCAGATCCTCCTAGGCCTCTATGAGCATTCCTTATATCCTCATGTATTACTTATCTGTGCCTCCATTGATCAACTTGAGCAATGGATAACTTTGATCGAGTAGATGAATGAATAGCTCACACAACAAACACACTAGTTGCATCAGAACATAGTTGTGGCATCTGTAGTTAGGGATCATGAGCATGGATTGTGCACATAGTCCAGGTCTACTATTATGGTTGTTTCTAACAATTTCATCCAAGTGTGGCCCACATTCAGGAAGGTTGATCCTAATCTTCCTGAGGATATTATCCAGGTTGCGCCAGTGCACCACATTGACCTTATGGAAGAGGCATGGACACAATTGGTGAGGAGAATGGACAACCTACAGTAGTAGCTAGAAGTTATTCGACTCAAGGAGTAGGATCATCCTATGTCCATGCTCGAGAATATCACCCAGGTTGTTGATGAAGGTGACATGGCTTGATCCTCCCTTCATCGTTGGGTTGGTGAGTGCAGACATCTATTTTCCATGGTCAACGACTGGGTTGACATCTTAGAATAGAGGAACAAGCCAGTAGAATAAATGTGGATTCAAATCCAACATATGAACAAGGAGGAACATGCAATCACTGACCCCATTGCATAGTAGGAGAAGTTTGCAGAGATCCAATAAGCCGACGAAAGACTCGATGAGATGTGAAAGTCTACTTGAGCTTCCAAGAAATAACTCAAGGACTTAAAGCTTGAAATTCAAGATACCTATGTCAAGATTCAACAATTGGATTTTTCTATGGAGATTGAGTGGCAGACCTCGCTATCCACTAAGCATACAAAGTCCAATGTTGGAGCTATGCAGAAATTTGTGGTGAGCACTTCCATTTTGGTGCAGAAGTGGTAGGACCAGGTGGAGCAGTATGACAACTTCTACTGGTAAGTAGTAAAGTTCATCCCAGAGTTTGGCCCTCCCTTTGAAGGAATCCCCAGTGAGGAAGCAGAGGGATGACTCGGGACGAGTCAACGGTTGTGGTCAAGGCTTGTTGGGCCCTTTGTTTCTGGAAATGTCAAAGTTTTGGGGAAAGCAACATATTCTAGCTGGAAGATGAAGAAGCAGTGGAAATATAGTAAGAAGAATAGAGAGCTAACTAAAAGTGTAACAACAACATAGACAACCAAAAGAGCCATGCACTCATTGGACGAGCTATGAAAAATTCCAAGAGCATCGAGCGCTATCGGGGAAAAGTAAGAAAAATAACGGAATAAGGAATCCAAGGAGCGTCCAAGAGAAAAGTATAAAGAGGAAGTTTGTGCGACGAGGAAGAGGTTAATGAAGCACACATGAGAGATATATTGTTACTATTGTTGGTTGGTTTGGGATCGATTTTGATAATATATTGTAAAGGGATTTGTTGGTAGTATTGTGCTTTCACAATAGGTTTTGAGTTTGTAATGGTTATTTTTATCATGCAATTTGTACTTTCCCAAAGCCAAAGGCAAGTGGATACTAAATTTGCGTAACAAGGAGGATGACCTATCATTGTCACCTTAATAGGACACCTCTTTCTATTTAGGAGTAGTACCCCAGGGGAGACGTCCCTAGTGACCTGGGGGCTTGAGAAGGATAAGGTAAAAGTTATAAGAAATTCCCACCCCTCTCAAAAGTCACTCTGATCAAAATTTCCATGGTTTTATTGAGATGAAGAAAAATATAATTTAAGTGTACCTGCCTAGAACAAGACAACAAGTAGAAAATAAATGTTGTTTGTAAGTACCATATGATGTCAGTGCTTCATAAAACCATGAACTTGTGAAAGATAAACAAGATGATGCAAAAATGAAGCAATATAAATGTTTATAACAACAATGTATATTTAGCAACAACTACGAGAAGTTATGCCTCGATAATGCTTTAACAATGACAAGAAATAATAGCCTTAAATTGTCAGAATGATAATGTTTGTCAAAAGCAATTATGGCAATGTTTAATCATCTTTTAATCATGCTTTTAGGATGAATTTGTTGTTGTTATAGATGGTTGTATCAATCTTTTGCAACAACAACAAATTATTTAGTGAGTTAGTCTAATTTAGAGTTAGTAAGAATTAGTAAAAGTCCTAGGGAAAATGGTTTAAGAGTTGTTTGGTCAATTAATCAAGTACAAGGAGTGGACTAGTGCCTTTTAGAGTAATGGAGTAAAGGTTAGAAGCATCAAATCTTAGAGGAAACAACAAATGATAATAGGTAATCTAAAGGGATGAGTGAGATGATTGAGGTGTTAGTAACCTAAGGCCTCAATATCTAAACCCTAGAAGGAAAAAATGCTAAGAAGTAAGTAAACTTAGGCCCTAGCGATTTCCTTCTTCCTTAGATCTATCTTGAAATAAAATATATGAAGCTAATGAAGCAATGCTACTAGAGTGCTACAAAGGTAGGGCTCTAGTGTATTCTTCAAAATAGATGTTTTCTAGCAAATTCAAGTAGGTGGAAAATTATAAGGAAAAATATAATAACATATGCTTCTCCCCTAGGGTTTCAAACTAGCAATTTCATAATATTAGAAATGAACAAGAAATTTTACCATAACCATTCAAAAATAAATGAAGAATTGCAGATTTACTTACTTCATCAAGAATAATCTAGCAACAAAACCCTAGTTGAAGACTTTCCACCATGAAAATGCCAAAATACACCAAGAATAGCCTCTTTGAGAAGTTGTGCACCACTTAATTTCATCCAAATACCCTTAAAGAGGGACACAATTCAGACCTCACACTTGTGTGAGTGAAAGATGATGAAAAATATAAGAGATTTATCTCTTATTTATACAACGATCATGACCTTTAATTAGAATTTAGTTCAGAAAAGGCCGACATGGCCAAATTACATCAAAAATCCATTTTTTACATATATATAAAGAATTAAATCCTAAAATGTGCAGTAGAGGTGACGTCATGCCCTCCTAGGGTGACATTGGGCCTCATAGGAGGGACATCAGGCTCCATGAGAAAAATGTTAGGCCTTCCAAGGCCTCCGAATGATGCCACATGTGCCACTTGGCACACAAATGCCTCCATCATGTCCATCTGATGTTGGGTGATGTCTAGGGTCACAAGGGTGATGTCATGGGCCTCCCAAGGCCAACGCTCAGGGGGGAGAGAAGTATTCCCCTAAGTCCAAGCCTGCCAAAGTGTCTCTGGTGGAACGTCCTTATTTTTCTCTGGTTCAATCCTCTTGTGTCTCTCTGCCCCTGGTTGGGGTTACAAAATCTATCTAGTGTGATTTTAGCCCCATGGAGGTCCAAACTAATCATCTCCCCATATGTACCTATCCATCGGGCATGATCCTGCAGCAATAAAAAGTACGCTCTCCATGGGCTCATAAGTCACAGGGATCATAGCAATGTCAATCAAGTCTAATAATAAAATTACCCAAACATGTGCATCAAACCCACATTTACCTAGACAAATGCTCAAATACATTATGCAGTTTAACAAGCCAGGTTTGGAGAGGGTCTCAAGATGTCCTAGTGGGCTAATCCTCCTCAAGTTTGGGGTGTTTCTCAGGTGAAGTACAATCTAGGTCATGTAGGTGTATGAAATGGTGTAGGGAATTTTTGGGCAAGGGGTGCAGTGATAACAGGGAAATGTAGGTCTTACCTGTGGGTGCCTCTGTAGAGGGTGAGTTTCACCTTGTCATGGATGCCATTTTTTCCTAGCCCATTCATGCCTTTTATTCTTTGTCTTATTTCTTTTTATTTTCAAGAGAATAGTGGGGGGCATTGTCATGATGTGGTGACTAGTGGTGACAATGTTACCCACAATCATTTCATGGAAATGAGAAGGATGGATTGTGATGAGACCCCCTTTCCCTTGGCCATTCTACCAAGAGCCACTACCCTAGTTTGGTGACCAGATAGATGGTAGTGTCATACCACTACATCCCCATGGACCTAATAGGATGTCTCATGATGAGACCTCCTATCCACCAACTCGATCTCGAGTTTTATTTTATTTTATGGATCCCCTTTTCTTGCTAATAATCCATTTATTGTATTTTATCAAAGTCTTCCTTTCAAGCAAAAGGAAAATCCTTAGCTGAAAATGCAGGACAACTTTCCTTGATTGGCTCATGTGTCTCGCTAGTTTCAACATCATCATCAATTTACTACACATGGACCTTTGCCATTGGCACATTTGGGAGGAAACTTATTGTCTCGTCATTCATAGGCACATTAATTTAAGTTATATCCATTTCTAAGGTGCCTCCCAACATTGCAACCAACATCCTAGACAATGAAATTCCCCATACATCCGGGACATCCACTACCATAATATCCATGTGGATCACTCTCTTAGGATATCTTCCAAGGCATACTTCAACATTTTCAACTACCCCATGAGTGGGTATGGCCCTGGATTCAAAACCACACACATTCCTGCAAGGTCGTGTCGCCTTTAGGCCTAATTTCTCCATAACCTTCAAATACATCATGTTAGCACCTGCTCCTGAATCAAGAATACAATTGTTAAGGCATTTGTTATTAACCAATAATGTCATGAAGAAAGGTGGGTGTCCATCATACTGAACCCTAAAATGGTCTGCGTGTAACATGATAGGAGGGTCCATTGGCTCATCTGATACTTTGAAAAAAAATTCGAACCTTTCTTTTATAGATGGGACCCTGATGACTTCCCTTAGTGGAATGGTTACGTGCATTTTTGCCAATGCACCTTCAAAGTCAAAATTCAAATCCACCTTTTTAATTTCAGGGGGAATTTTAGGAAGAAGTATGTTCATAGATGGAGGTCTTGTTTGTGAAATTACAAGCCTAGTAGATAGAGGTTGGTTCATTCGTTTTTTCCTAGTGTACACTTGGAATTCTTTCTTCTTCAACTTTTCTCTCGACTCTTGGTCAAGGTTTTTTATCGCCTCCATCCTAGCCTTTCTGGTTGCTTCCTTTATGCCCTCCTAATGTTCTTCAAGTGTGACATTAAGGAAATATTGAGGACTTTCAATGGTATGATTGAAAATATTCACTTGGTCATGTTCACCATTGCTCAGGGGACCCTCATGCTCCCAATGCGAGTCTTTGCACTGTAAGCACCAAGGGTTTTCATCTACCATGTTTTCGGGGGCCAAAATATTAGGAACTTCTTGATCATTTTTTGGTCTAAAAACTTGATTTCCTTTCTAGAATTTCCCTCTGTAAGGAACCCTGGGAGCTTGTTGTTGAGCTCTTTCTAAGTTGACAATCCTATTCATCCTTAATTATTGGGTTTTTACCATGCCATCTATATTCAAATGTAGCTTTGCTAAGCTAGCACTAATATCTGAGGTAGGTTTGGCATTATGGACTATCTTAGGTTTAACATCCATTTTGACTCTTGGGGCATAGAAAGGATCAACTCTAGATGACGATAGATTGTATTCAATCCTTGTAGCTACCTCTTGGGATTCTTGGTTTGTTTTAGGGGATTTATCTCTTAGGAGAAAGTCCATCTGTCCTATAAAGTCTTTGGTGTAAAGAAAGAGAAGGAAAATATCTAAAGGATGATGGCTCATTGGGATCTTTTGCATTAAGTTTTCAATTTTATCATGAAATTCCCTAACAGTTTCATTATCTTGTTTTGTGAGGTTATTCAACCTTATCAATAGCATGTTGGGGTATTCCTTGACACTCCATCGTTTGAGGAATATTTCCTCCAATTTATCCATGGTTTTAATACTAACATTAGGGAGACCATTGTACCATCGTCTAGTGCCATCATGGAGGGTAGCAGAGAAAAATTGCATAGCTAAGTATTTAGCATCATTACTGATGGGATGAAGCTGAAAGAAGGCCCAGAAGTTGTTGATATGATCCTCGACATTGACTACATCATTACCAATGAATTTAGGAAACCATTTCTCATACTTAGGGGGCATTTGCCTAGGGTATCCTGATATGTTTTTCATGTCTAATGTTTTGAAGAGCTTGGATGACCATTGTTTCTAGCTATTAGCTTGATTTGGATTAATAGTCTGAGTTATTGCACTAGACATTGTGTTTAAAGGAAGATTGCGTCAAAATAATGATTTTACTTTAGGAGAGTTTCACAGAGGTTTTCTTCTAAAGGACTTGGGACGGTTTGTATACCTCCCTGAGATTTGTGGAGTCACCATATAATTTTCTTGAAACTATAAAAGGGATGAGGGGATCACCCTCAGTGGATTTGTGAGGTAATCTTTGTAAGATAAAGGCTTCTAAGGAGAGACTTACCGAAAACTGTCGTCTTTGAAGAAAATTGACTCAATGTTCCCTGACAGCGGCGCCAAAATGTTATCACACGATTTGTACTTTCCTAAAGACAAAAGCAAGTGGATATTGAATTGGCGTAACAAGGAGGATGACCTATCACTGTCACCGTAATATGACACCTCTTTCTATTTAGGATTAGTACCCCAGGGGAGACATCCCCGGTGACCTGGGGGTTTGAGAAGGCTAAGGTAAAAGTTATAAGAAAGTACCACCCCTCTCACAAGTCACTCTGATCAAAAGTTTCAAGGTTTTATTGAGATGAAGAAAAATATAATTTAAGTGTACCTGCCCAGAACAAGACAACAAGTAGAAAATAAATGTTGTTTGCAAGTACCATATGATGTCAGTGCTTCATAAAACCATGAACTCTTGAAAGATAAACAAGATGATGTAAAAATGAAGCAATATAAATATTTATAACAACAATGTATATTTAGCAACAACTATGACAAGTTATACCTCAATAATGCTTTAAGAATGACAAGAAATAATAGCCTTAAATTGTCAGAATGATAATGGTTGTCAAAAAAAATTATGACAATGTCTAATCAGCTTTTAATATTACTTTTAGAATGAATTTTTTTCTGTTATAGATGGTTGTAGCAATATTTTGCAACAACAACAAATTAGTTAGTGAGTTAGTCTAATTTAGAGTTAGTAAGAGTTAGTAAAAGTCTTAGGGAAGATGGTTTAAGAGTTTTGGTCAATCAATCACTTACGAGTGGACTAGTGCCTTTTAGGGTAATGGAGTTAAGGTTAGCACCAACAAATATTAGAGGAAACAACAAATGATAATAGGTAATCTAAAGGGATGGGTGAGATGATTGAGGTGTTAGTAACCTAAGGCCTCAATATCTAAACCCTAGAAGGAAAAAATGCTAAGAAGTAAGTAACCTTAGGCCCTAGCAATTTCCTTCTTCCTTAGATCAAGATTGAAATAAAATATATGAAGCTAATGAAGAAATGATACTAGAGTGCTACAAAGGTAGGGCTCTAGTGTATTATTCAAAAAAGATGTTTTCTAGCAAATTCAAGTAGGTGGAAAATTATAAGGAAAAGGATAATAACATATGCTTCTCCCTTAGGGTTTAGCAATTTCATAATCTTAGAAATGAACAAGCAAATTTACCATAACCATTCAAAAATAAATGAAGAATTGCAGATTTACTTACTTCATCAATAATAATCTAGAAACAAAACCCTAGTTGAAGACTTTCCACCATGAAAATGCCAAAATACACCAAGAATAGCCTCTCCAAGAAGTTGCACACCACTTAATTTCATCCAAATACCCTTAAAGAGGGACGAATTTCAGACCTCACACTTGTGTGAATGAAAGATGATGAAAAATATAAGAGATTTATCTCTTATTTATACAATGATCATGACCTTTAATTACAATTTAGGTCAGAAAAGGCCAACATGGCTAAATTACATCAAAAATATAGTTTTTACATAAATTTAAAGAATTAAACCCTAAAATGTGCAGTAGAGGTGACGTCATGCCCTCCTAGGGTGACATTAGGCCTCATAGGTGGGACTTCAGGCTCCATGAGAAAAACGTTAGGCCTTCCAAGGCCTCCATATGATGCCACACGTGCCACTTGGCACACAACTACCTCCATCATGTCCATCTAACGTTGGGTGATGTCATGGGCCTCCCAAGGCCAACGTTTAAGGGGGAGAGAAAGATACCCCTAGGTCCAAGCCTACCAAAGTGTCTCTGGTGGAACGCCCTTCTTTTTCTCCAGTGCAAGCCTCTGGTGTCTCTCCGCCCTTGGCTGGGGTCACAACATCCATCTGGTGGGATTTTAGCCCCATTGAGGTTGGAACTAATCATCTCCCAATATGTACCTATCCGCCAGGCATGGTCCTACAACAACAACAAGTACACCCTCCAGGGGCTCATAATTCACAGGGATCGTAGCAATGTCAATCACGTCTAATAATCAAACTACCCAAACATGTGCATCAAACCCCCCTTTACCCAGACAAATGATCAAAGACGTTATGCAGTTTAACAAGCCATGTTTGGAGAGGGTCATAGGATTTCCTATTGGGCCAATCCTCCTCAAGTTTGGGGTGTTTCCTAGGTGAAGGCCAATCTAGGTCATGTAGGTGTATGAAATGGTGTAGGGAATGTTTGGGAAAGGGGTGCAATGATAACATGGAAATGTAGGTCTTACATGTGGGTGCATATGTAGAGGGAGACTTACACCTTGTCATGGACGCCATTGTTTCCTAGCCCATTCATGTATTTTATTATTTGTCTTATTGCTTTTTATTTTCAAGAGAATAGTTGGGGGACAGTTTGCTAGCGTGGTGACCAATGGTGGCAGCGTTACCCACAAGCATTTCACAGAAATGAGAAGGTTGGCTCATGATGAGACCCCCTTTCCCTTGGTTATTCCACCAAGAGACATTATCTTGGTTTGGGGACAAGATAGATGGTATTTTCATACCGCTACATGCCTGTGGACCTAATAAGTTGTCTCATGATGAGACCTCCTATCCACCAACTAGATCTTGAGTTTTATTTTATTTTACGGGTTCCCTTTTCTTGCCGAGAATCCATTTATTTCTTTATCGAGAATCCCTGGGTGAAGCATATCAAGTTTTCATTTTGGACTTTAACTTTTTCCAGCTAATTTTACCCTCTGGGCCTTTATCCCCTTCTTCCCACAAGGCAAGGTACAACTTGTTATTCCATAACCTAGGGATAACTAATGAGATTATGTCTCAACGCCAATAGGTCCTAGACATGGAGTATCGAGAGCCAGATAGACTTGAGCATGTCCTTGGAGGGCCCATCCTTTCATTCTTCAGTGCCTCCACTTTGTCAGCAACAGTAGTATCCATCACCTCGGCCTGGTTCTGCAACAAAAATGGATCTTTCTCCATGAGATAATGAGTCCAGGTATCATGGTATGTGTCACTTTCATCCTCAAAACCTTTGAATATGTGTATTTAATTATTTTTTCATTATAACGGATGCTTGGATCTTATGCGTTTCCACTTGACCACACTTGGGGGGAATGACAGGATTCCCTAGTAAGTTGGTACCCATAGGGTTTGAGTTTCCACTGGGGGGATTCATGAAACATCATCATCCGCTCCCACCATACTTACCACTTTTCATCTTTTTCCCGCTCATCCACCCCATTACACTAGTCTGAGAATTGGGTTGGCCAAATATATAAGGGTTTTACCTTACCTTGTGTGAAGAAGGGGATAAAGGCCCAAAGGGTAAAAGTAGCTGGAAAAAGATAAAATCAAAAATAATGAAACCTTGAGATGCTTCGCCCAGGGATTCCCGAGAAAGCAATAAAAATCTTCTCAGCAAGAAACAAAGGGACCCATAAAAATAATAAAACAAGACCTATTTAGAGGATAGGGGGTATCATCATGAGCCAACCTATTAGGTCCATGGGCATGTAGTGGTATGAAACTACCAAAATCTGGTCACCACGCCAGGGTAGTGTCTCTTAGTGGCATAACCAAGAGAAAGGGGGTCTCATCACGAGTCGGCCTTCTCATTTCTCTAAAATTCTTGTGGGTAACATTGCCACCACTGATCACCACACCAGGGCAGTGTCCCCTAACTATATTCTTGAAACAAAGAGAAATAATAATAAAAGATAAAAGGCATGAATGGGCTTGGAAACATTTGCATCCATGACAGGTGCAAATCACCCTCTTCGGAGGCACCCATGGGTAAGCCATACATTTCCTTGCTATCACTGCACCCCTTTCTCAGACATCCCTTGCCACCTCATCCACTCAGATGTCCTAGTTTTGAATCCTCCTGGAAACATCCCACATCCAATGAGCATTATCCCAATAGGATGTCCTAGTGTTCCCTTCAAGCTTGGCTTGTAGATTAGTATAATGTCTTTGAGCACTTGTCCAGGTAAAGAGGGTTTTATGCACATGTTTAATAAACTTGATGATTAGATGTGATTGACATTGCTATGACCCCTGTGACTTATGATCCCATGGAGGGATAATCTGTTGATGTTGCAGGGCCACACTCGATGGATAAGTACCTCATTGGATAGGTACACATGGGGAGATGATTAGTTCAGACCTCCATGAGGCTAAAATCCCATGAGATGGATGTTGATACTCCAGCAGGGGCAAAGACAGATCAGAGGATTTCATCACAAAGAGAGGAGGATGTTTCACCAGGGGCAGCCTGGCAGGCATAGACCCAGGGGGCTTGTGCCATTTCCATCATGATGTAGGACTTATAAGGCCCATGACGTCACCTAGGTCACCCATGATGTCATCCAACATTTTGGGATGTTTTGGAGGTAGTTATGTGCCAAGTGGCACATGTAGCAAGTTCTTAAGGCCCAAGAAGGCATAACATTTTTCTCCAGGAGGCCAACATTTCCCAAAAAGGGCCAAACGTCACCCTAAAAGAGCATGACATCACCTTATCGGCTTGTTTTAGGGTTTTATTATGACATTTAATGTAAAAATTGGATATTGTTTGTAAATGGACATGTCGGCCTTTATGACCTAATTCTGGTAATTAGTATTGTATAAATAAGGGGAAATTACCTCTTATTTTAGATCATATTTTACTCACACTTAAGTGAGGTCTGAAATTTTCACCTTAATTAGGGTTTATTGGCTGAAATTTTAGGTGCATCTCTTGGAGGAGGCTTAATTTGGTTTTTCTAGGCATTTATTTTGGTGGAAAATCTTCAACTAGGCTTATTGCTAGATTATTCTTGGTGTATGTAAGTGAATTTCTACAATCCTTCTTTGCTTTGAATGGTTATGGTGTATTTACTTTGCATTTATTCCAAGATTATGAAATTGCTAGTGTAAAACCCTAAGAGAACAAGCACATGTTATTGTCCTTGTCTTAATAATTTTTCACCTATTAGATTGTGTTAGAAACCCTACCTTTGAAGCATTGTACTAGAGCCCTTCCATTGCAGCACTCTAGTTTCATTTTCTTCATCAATCCATTAATTGGTTCAAACTTGAGCTAAAGAAGAAGGAAAACCACTAGGGCCTAGGGTTACCTACTTCCTAGTAGTTGTTTTCCTTATAAGACTTGTTGATTGAGGCCTTGGCTTACCAACACCTCAATATTCATCCTTATTAGTCCTTAGTTCTTACATTATCATTTGTTTTCTTCAATTTTTTCTACGCAAGAGACTCCATTAACCCTAAAAGGAACTAATTTAGACCTTAAAATTGTTTGATTGATGAAACCTACCCTCAAATATTTTACCTCAAGCAACATACTAACACTTTCTAACCCTAGAATAGCTTGACGTACTAACAACATTGTTTTTGTTACTAAAGTAAGCTAAAACCATTAGATGCAGCATTAAAATCTCATAAAATTTTTGGAAAGGCTGTATTATACCTTGTATTATGTGCTTCTATCAAATGCTAGTGTTATGATTTCAATGGTTAATGATTTTAGGTCAGTTTGAAGCTACTTTCAAGACATTTTATGCGAAGTATTTCTCTATAAAGATTGTTGTTATAAAATTTATGTTTACTTCATCATATTCAACTAATTTATTTTATTAAGAAATTCCATGGTTGTATAAAGTGATAACCAACAAGTGTACTTGCAAATATATAGTTTTCTTGTTTCTTTGTTCCAGGCAGGTACACTTATGACATATTATCTGTTCATTGGTTATTAAACTAGACTTTATGATCGGTGGTGACTTGAGAGAGGGGATATTTACCTAGACACTTTGAATTTTCTTTCTCAAAACCCCAGGTCACGGGGGACGTCTCCCCTGGGGATACCACCCTAAATAGAAAGGGACATCCTATTGAGGTGACAGTGATAGGATAGTCTCTCGTTACACCAATTTTCTTTCCTTTACCTTTTCTTCTATCAAAGTACAAATTCCATGATAACATTTTGGCGTCATTTTCGGGGAACACTGAGTCAATATTATTCAAATGACACTTTTTCAATGATCCTTTATCCAAAGAATTTTCCTTACAAGCTTACCTGGTGAATCCACTGAGGGTGATTCCCTCTTTCCTTTGATAATTTAAAGAAAATTGTCTGGCAACTCCACTAATGAGGAAGCCAACCATGACTTCTCAATGGGACCCGTGAAACTTCAAGCCTTTAGACATGAGTAAAATCCCAGGGTACCCTCGACAAATTCCCCGAAGTACGAAAAATGGCTCCCTAGATTCACTGGTAGTGATTGGAAAAGATTCGACTATCACATGGGTGATTTTTGGGATTTCTTTTGACTCCATCCTGTTAGCACTGAGAATCACCCACAGACTACTAGATGATAAGCCCAGTACCCATTAAAATGTTTATGACATAAGTCTTAAATGTGGTGTCAAATGGATAGAACTGAGTTCAAAAATTTCAAAACACAGGAAATTCTAGATGAAGTGCATCAACAAAAGAGGTCTTGTTCTAACTTAGGTCAGGATTTTGAGGATTAGTGTGGATAGGAGGAAGACTTAGTAAGAAAATGAAGTGAATCTACCACTAGCTTCATGCTATTCCAGTAGACAAAGAAGAGAAAATCTTCAGATACAAGAACTTCTTAAATCCAAGCAAACAAAACTCTGAGAAAACTATAACAGTATAACAATCAAACATCCATTGGCATACAAATACAAAACATCATTTGAATCCTTCAATGACAGTAAAAATTTAGAGTGAGAGAGATTAAGATGGAAAAAATAAAGCTAACTTCCATTAAACAAGATTTCATCAGATATGATACATCAAAACCAAAGTAGTCTTTGTTTCATTAACATCACTAAAAAGGTCTTTTACCTCAACCATTCGAGCCTGAAAAATTAAATCAATTTTAAAAGGGTGGATCAACAAGGAAGAGAAAGAAAGGTAGAGGGCAACAAATTGTTAGCAGAAGCATTCCATTGGGCATGGAGTCAACACATCCTACAGATAAAAGGAAATCAATCTCATACCTGACCAAATGGGATATAATTGATGGATGGAGGTATAAGAAAGATAACAAAAATAATAATATCATCAAGAAAAGATCCTCTCTGCAAAAATGACTTAAAGGATAACTAGAATAGAGATCATAAAAGGAGGCAATTACTACAAATCATTTGCAACTCATGAATCTCATGCCTCATGAATAACCATTGATATTCAATGCTTGCAATTCCATTCAAGCAATGTGACAATATAAAATTATAAAAAATAACACAAAGTCTGATAAGCAACTCTCATGAATCTCTAATGGAGAAAATTCTAATTACAACAGGCCCTCAAGCTTACAATTGAGCAACTAAATTACTCCTCTAGCTCTCTCCTCTCTTGGATCATGAATCCCACCCTTCTCCAAGAGCTCCCTCCTCTATTAAATAGAAAATATCATCCAAATATACTTAGGAGGATGAATCCCATCTCTTTCATTGGATTCTAAACCTTGGAGATAGGTGGCAATAGTCAAAGAGACAAAAATCCAACAAACTGCTAATTTTCAGGAAATTGTTGGAAGTCATTAATAGATTGTTTCCACCTCACTGCATAAGGTATTTAATGGAGCTAAAAATTAGTTCCATGTGTCCCTTGACATCTAACTGATCCATGAGAATCCATTCGAACCCTCCTTGACAGGTGGAAACCTCCCAACAAGGAGAATATCCAATCAACTATGCAAAAACAAAGAATTTGCTACACATTTCGCAGTGCACTGGTGTTTTAATTGTTTCTCTCAAATTCCAAACTGGGTTAGGCACAAATTTGGTCAGAAAGTCAACAGGAATATCATCTACCTCCACAAAAAATTTCATAGAAACCCACTTCATCATTTTGGTTTTATGATCAAATTTGTAACAGTAACCGCTTTAGGAAATTCCATAGCGCCCTCCTATAAAACCGCTCTGCAGATTCTGTAGCGCCTTTTATGTGTCTGGCTAGGTGATTCTGTAGTGCCTTTTATGTGTCTAGCTAGGTGATTCTGTAGATCCTTTGGTAGCACAACTACAGAACATTCTGTGTAGACGATTCAATAGCGCCAAGTGCTACGGAATCTCTGTGTTTTTCTGTGTGATGCAACAACTCTTCAAAAACACAAAGAACCTTAGTTGATGGATTATGAGATTGTAGATGCATCTAATAGGTGAAATTATAATATTTCATTAACACTTCAAGTTTTCAAAAACTAATCACCATAAAAAATGGATCATCGTCATCTCCAATTTCCCTCTGCCAACCAATCTGCAACAGATTCTACAGCACATGTCCAAACTAGGAGTAGAATTCAAATCTTTGATAAAACAGTTAGACAACTTTAATGACCAAATCTCAATTATTTCCTTTTAAACATGGATGTTGAAAACAATAATATCGACTGAAACCAACTTCATAAATGCAATAATGGTAATGCAGGAAGATGCACTTAAGATGCGCTACGAAATCTCCTAATTCATCGATGTTGTGAAATGACCAAATTTTCTACTGCAAATTTATGTGCTAACATTTGGCTCCATGGGGGATGGCATGCTTCCTACGAGCTACCAAGAAATTGTATACTAGTGGCCTTATCCATGTTCATCGTTTTCCAGGAAACCTATATGCCTAAGAGCACCTTCTCTCTTTATTTGAAACTGAAAATATCACATACTGAAAACAAAATCACCGCAAACAAGAAGCTCGATAACTGAGCTTTATTCTTCCTACTCCTACTCTATCCAACTACTTCCTCTAGATCAAGTAAAATCATGCTTCCAATGAATCCATACAAGAAATTGATTAACAAGCCAAACTCTTTATATGTGTTTCAGCAAAATGAAGACTAGAACATAAATCAACACTTGATTGTAAGTTTGATTTTCAGATTTATCATGAAACGAAGATTGAAACCTTGAATCCATGAATTCCTCCATATAGATAGAAATCAGATCATGAAAAGAAGAAGAAGTGAAATTTTGAAAATAAAAGGTTACATCAGCCTGATATTGTTCCAACTGAAGATCAAATATTCTCGACATATTCTCTTTCTCATGGAGGTTGCAACTTTCATCTATCTGCAAATCTGAACATGGTTGCGGACTGATTTCACTACTAGTCATAGGTTGTTTGATGTTGTCGGCAGATCCAAGATGGTTGATTTCCTCACAATGTTATTCCTTAATGAATGAAGAAAAAGGATCTATAGTATGGTCTTGAAATTCCTTCATATCCTCATCAAAATCTGATTCATAGTTGTCATACACCGGTTGGTTGCTCCTTAAGTCAAAAAAATGTGATGTAGGGATCTTCTCTTCTTCATCAGAATAATCATCAAAAATAGGTTTTTATTGGTCAGTATTTGAAACAACTTCTTCATCATAAGTCGGGCTTCTAAATACATCTATTTCAAGAAAAGAAATATCCTTTGCATTTTCTTCATAAGAGCAACAAACAAAATTTTCATCTGATGTAGATGAACATGGAAGAGAAAGAGATGATTTCCCATCCAAGGCATCTTCTTCATCCTCAGATCCTTCATGAGAATCAATTATATCCTGAACACAGTATTTATACTCCTCACAACAGCTATGACAAATTAACTTAGAGGAATAATTTTTTTTACAATGAATATTGAAAGCAACATGAAACTCTTTGAGTGAAGAAATGCTAGAAGTTTCAAGGGACTGATACCAAATACGAACATCTCCTTGAAGAGAGTACATAAGCAACTTCATATGTATGTCTTCATGTTAGATGTCAAGATCCTGCATCAAAGCATGAAATTCTTGAATATGCTCAACAGGTTTGTCATTATCACCTTCATAAAATCTAGGCAGTAGATATTTCCATTCATCAATTTGAGGCACAGGATGTGGATAACCAGTTATGGCCGAGAAATTGAGTGGGCCAAACCTCCTGGCCAGGATAGCCTCCATAGCCATTTAATTTGTCTCATTCCAATGGAGTCACCAACAGATTCTGAACCCATGGTGAATGTGCAATCTTGAAGGTGTCTAACTTCAATCACTATATAAACCTAGATTTGTGCAATGTCGTTCTTCCGAGCGAGATTTTCAATCTGGTCAAATCCTTCCCTGGCAACAGCGCCAAAAATGTTAGCACTGAGAATCACCCTCAGACTGCTAGAGGATAAGCCCAATACCCATTAAATTTTTTATGAGATAAGTCTTAAATGTGGTGTCAAATGGATAGAAATCAGTTCAGCAATGTCAAAACATAGGAAATTCTAGATGAAGTGCATCAACAAAAGAGGTATTTTTTTAACTTAGGTCAGGTTTTTAAGGACTAGTGTGGATACGAGGAAGACTTAGTAAGAAAATGAAGTGAATCTACCCCTAGCTTCAGGCTATGCCAGTAGACAAAGAAGAGAAATGCTTCATATAGAAGAACTTATTAAATCCAAGCAAACAAAACTTTGAGAAAACATAACAATGTAAAAATCAAACATCCATTGTCATACAACTACAAAACATCATTTGAATCCTTCAATGACAATAAAATTTCAGAGTGAGAGAGATTAATATGGAAAAAGGAAATATAACTTCCAATAAACAAGATTTCATCAGATATGATACATCAAAACCAGAGTAGGCTCTATTTCATTAACATCACTAAAAGGTCTTTTACATCAGCCATTCAAGCCTGAAAAATTAAATCAATTTTAAAAGGGTGGATCAACAAGGAAGAGAAAGAAAGGTAGAGGGAAGCACACTGTCAACAGAAGCATTCCATTAGGCATGTAATCAACACATCCTACAGATCAAAGGCACTCAAGCTCATACAAGACCAAAAGGGATATAATTGATCGATGGAGGTATAATAAAGATAACAAAAATAAGAATATCATCAAGAAAATATCCTCTCTGCAAAAATGACTTAAAAGATAACTAGAACAAAGATCATGAAAGGAGGCAATTACTACAAATCATTTGCAGCTCATGAATCTCCTGCCCCATGCACAACCATTGATATTCAATTCTTGCAATTCCATTCAATCAAGAAGACAATATAAAATGATAACAAAGAACACAAAGTCTAATAAGCAACTCTCATCAATCTCTACTGGAAGAAATGCTAATTACAAGAGGCCCTTAGGCTTACAATTGAGCAACTAAACTGCTCCTCTAGCTCTCTCCTCTATTGGATCATGAATCCCACCCTTCTCCAAGAGATCCATCCTCTCTTAAATAGAAAATAGCATCTAAATATCCTTAGGAGGTCGAATCCCATATCTTTCATTGGATTCTAAGCCTTGGATATAGGTGGCAACAGTCAAAGAGACAAAAATCCAACAAACTGCTAATTTTCATAAAATTGTTGGAAGTCATTAATAAATTGTTTCCACCTCACTGCATGAGGTCTTTAATGGAGCTAAAACTTAGGTGTAGGTGTCCCTTGACATTTAACTGATCCATGAGAATCCATTTGAACCCTCCTTAATAGGTGGCAACCTCCCAACAAGGCGAATATCCAATCAATTATGCAAAATAAAGAATTTGTAGCACATTTCGCAACGCACTAGTGTTTTAATTGTTTCTCTCAAATTCCAAACTGGTTTAGGCTGAAATTTGGTCAGCAAGTCAACAGGGATATCATCTTCCTCCACAAAAAATTTCATAGAAACCCACTTCATCATTTTGGTTTATGATCAAATTTGTAACAGTAACCACTACTAGAAATTTTGTAGCGCCCTCCGATAAAACTTCTCTACAGATTCTGTAGCGCCTTTTCTGTGTCTGGATAGGTGATTCTGTAGCACCTTTTGTGTGTCTGGATAGGTGATTTTGTAGCACCTTTTATGTGTCTAGATATGTGATTCTATAGTGCCTTTGGTAGCGCAACTACATAACATTCCGTGTAGACAATTCTGAAGCGCCAGGTGCTATGAAATCTTTGTGTTTTTCTGTGTGATGCAACAACTCTTCAAAAACAAAAAAATTCTTAGTTGCTGGATTATGAGATTGTAGATGCATCCAATAGATGCAATTAGAATATTTCCTTAACACATCAAGTTTGAAAAAACTAATCACCATAAAAAATGGATCATCATCATCTCCAATTTCCCTTTGCCATCCAATCTACAACAGATTCTGTAGCGCCTATCCGAACTAGGAGTAGAATTCAAATCTTTGATAAAACAGTTAGACAACTTTAACAACCAAATCTCAATTATGTCCTTTTAAAACATGGATGTTGAAAAAAATGATATAGATTGACACGAGCTTCATAAACGAAATAATGGTAATGAGGGAAGATGCACTCAAGATGTGCTATGAAATATCTTGATTCATTGGTGTTGCGAAATGACCAAATTTGTTACTGCAAATTTCCATGCTAATACATCCTATCAGTGATGATGCTGAATATTTGGAAATTAAACTTTTCTCTGCCACTCTTCATGGAAATTCTAGAAGATGGTATGATAATCTCCCTATTTCTAGCATCACATCTATGGACCAGTCAGAAGAAATCATTCTCAAAAATTGGGGTATGAAATTGGAAGATATCCAAACATTACTAAAAGGACTCGAATATGTAAAACAAGTTGAGAATAAGACTGTTATGGATTTCGATTTTAGGTTTGAGGGATTGTTGTATCATATTCCTAAAATCCATTATCCTAAATACAAGTACCTCGTGTATCTCTATACCAACAAACTCTTGGTGCATTTGGGGTTTCTCCTAAATAAAAATGGGCCAAAAACAATCCATGATGCCAATTACATGGCTAGGAAAATCGAGGATAATATCTCTTTGTCCAATGGAAAACACATCTTCTCTCTAGGGACCAAAATTGATGACCCCAAAGGTACCCCAGACACTCTTATTTTGGAAACATTAGTTTCCCTTGAAACCTTTATTGTTGATTTCCAAGAAGAAGGGGAACAAATTATTGACCAACAAAATGCTAAGGGAAAATATCTTGATGAGGTTTTTCAATCCCATAGGGAAGAGCAAAGGATTGTTGAAGACACAGTTGAGGAGATGGAACCTGAACAATATGATGAATTATCAACATGCCCTTTTCCCTCTGATGAATCCATCCACGAGCCTTTTCCCCCTACACAAGAAGAAGAGAATGAGGTTAGTGACTTTCCTTTTAAAGATCTTGATAATGCCTTGTTTTATGATTCAGAGAAGGGAGAAGAAATGGAATCCTCGGGCAAGGTAGATATTCCTTGTTGTACAGTTGAATATGAAGGGGCAACTCATGAGGATGAAACTATGATGCATGTTCAAGACACCCACATCCTCAAATCTCATGCACAAGAAGAAAATAACACAATAAGTTACCTTCCTTTCCAAAATTTTGATTCTTTACTTTATGATTTGGGAAGTGAAGAAGAGATGGATGAGCCCTTGAATGTTTTGAATCCTTCATGTTATGATACAAATAGTAACATAGTTGATATTGATGAGTTCATACGTGTTGGAAGGCGTAATTGGTATGTGATTGGTTCTAATAAGGATCCCATTTATGACATTGAGTTTCATTCTCATAGGTTTCCTTTGCAACTATCATATGAGGTTACTAATTTTGACAGTTGGAAACTAGGAAATGACATAACTACAGATACTTTTCAAACACCCAGGGTTGACCTAGTACTGTATCCTCCTGATGATTTTTGGGCATACCTTGAGGATTTTGACGATTATTCCTCTAAGCATTCAAATTTATTCCATGAAGAGGATTATCAAACACCACTGTGCTCAGATCTTGATAGGAGTAAGGACATCATTTGCCCGAAGAAGGATCCTTGTGATAATGTTCTTCAAGCACCTTCAATTACTTTACCATGATGTGTCATTAAAGGTGTAGTTGGGAAGTATTTATTTCATATTAGGTTTCCTCTAAGGAAAACCCTCAAGTTCAAGGCCAAGTTCAATACCTCAAGAAGAAGTATATCATCTTAGTCTTTCAACCTTCCCTTAAGAACTTCCTAGTCACCCTCCAGGTTTTTTCTATTTCCTTCCCAGACCTCAGATTGTGAAGACTTCCAAGATAGACAACCTTCAATTCTTTGAGTCAGTCTATTGGACCTTTGACTTTCCACGATCCCTTTCTGAAGTGGATTGAACACTCTCCTGAGAGTCTGACTTGGCATGATTTTGTCCCTCCCTCCCACCTCCATGAGCTAGAATTTATGATTTCCGATGATATACTACATTCTCTAACTCATGTTATTTTTGTGCTTAACTTATCACTGTTTTGGTTTATGATGAAGCACAGAGGCAGGTACTGTGAGACATTGCTAGGGTGGTTTCATTGGTTGTTTGATTACACCTAGCTTTCAGCCAACAGGTAAGTAGAGGTAAGTAGGTAGGCATTTGCATTCATTGTATATACCATTTTCATTTCATGCTAAAATAGTTTGTATTCACATTTGTACATTTTATTGTTTTCACATTGTGTATTATATATATATATATATATATGAGTCGAGGGTGATATCACCACCCAAAATGATTTCTAACAACCTTATGTTGAGATCAAGAAGGTCACAGGTTATGCCAGAGATGTTGATGTTCTTATGCGCTCTACGGTGAGCACATGTCCCCGAGTTGGAGCTAGATGTTATCCCCTAACCTAGGGATAACTAAGGAGATTATGTCTCGAGGCCCACAGGTCCTAGACATGGAGTACCAAGAGCCATATCAACTTGAGCATGGCCCTGGAGGGCCCATCCTTTCATTCTTCAGCGCCTCCACTTTGTCAGCAGCAGTAGCATCCATCACCTTGGGCTGGTAAAAAATGGATCTTACTCCATGAGGTAATGAGACTGGGTATCATGGTATGTGTCACTCTAATCCTAAAAACCTTTGAATATGTGCATTTAATTATTTGTGTTTCTAACGGGTACTTTGATCTTATTCTTTTCCACTTGACCACACTTGGGGGGAATGACAGGATACCCTAGTAAGTTGGTACCCATAGGGTTTGATTTTCCATTGGGGGGATTCATGAAAGGCCATTGTCCACTCCCACCATACTTACCACTTTTCATCTTTTTCCTGCTCATCCATCCCTTTATACTGGTCTAGGCATTGGGTTGGCCAAATATCTAAGGGTTGTACCTTACCTTGTGGGAAGAAGTGGCTAAATTCCCAGAGGGTAAAAGTAGCTGGAAAAAGATAAAATACAAAAGAATGAAACCTTGAGATGCTTCGCCCAGGGATCCCTGAGAAAGAAATAAAAATCTTCTCAGCAAGAAACAAAGGGACCCATAAAAATAATAAAACAAGACCTAGTTAGAAGATAGGGGGTCTCATCACGAGCCATTCTATTAGGTCCATGGGCATGTAGCAGTATGACACTACCAATAGTTGGTCACCACGCCATGGTAGTGGCTCTTGGTGGCATAGCCAAGAGAAATGGGGTCTCATCACGAGCCAACCTTCTCATTTCTGTGAAATGCTTGTGGGTAACATTTTCACCACTAGTCACCACGCTAGGGCAATGTCCCCTAACTAGCATATTGAAACAAAAAGAAATAAGAATAAAAGATAAAATGCATGAATGGGCTTGGAAACATTTGCATCCATGACAGGTTCAGCTCACCCTCTTCAAAGGCACCCACAGCTAATCCATACATTTCCCTATTATCACTGCACCCCTTGCCCAGACATCCCTTTCCAACTCATCCACTCACATGGCCTAGGTTTGACTCCTCCTGGAAACATCCCACATCCAATGAGATTTAGCCCAATAGAACTTCCTAGCGTTCCCTTCAAACTTGACTTGTAGATTAGTATAATTTCTTTTAGCACTTGTCTAGGAGGCCAACGTTGCCCAAAAATGGGATAATGTCACCCTAAAAGGGCATGATGTCACCTTAGCAGCTTGTTTTAGGGTTTTATTATGACACTTAATGTAAAAACTGGATATTATTTGTAACTATCTATGTCAGCCTTTTTGACCTAATTATGGTCATTAGTATTGTATAATTAAGGGGAAATTACTTCTTATTTTATATCATCTTTCACTCACACTTAAGTGAGGTCTGAAATTTGCACCCTAATTAGGGTTTATTGCCTGAAATTTTAGGTGCATCTCTTGGAGGAGGCTTAATTTGGTGTTTCTTGTCATTTTTCTTGGTGGAAAATATTCAACTAGGCTTATTTCTAGATTATTCTTGGTGGATGTAAGTGAATTTCTTCAATCCTTCTTTTCTTTGAATGGTTATGGTGTAATTACTTTGCATTTATTCCAAGATTATGAAATTGCTAGTGTAAAACCCTAGGAGAACATGCACATGTTATTGTCCTTGTCTTAACAATTGTTCACCTACTAGATTGTGCTATAAACCCTACCTTTGAAGCATTGTACTAGAGCCCTACCATTGTAGCACTCTAGTACCATTTGCTTCATCAAGCCATTAATTGTTTCAATCTTGAGCTAAAGAAGAAGGAAAATTGCTAGGGCCTAGGGTTACCTACTTCCTAGTAGTTGTTTTCCTTCTAAGGCTTGTTGATTGAGGCCTTGGCTTACCAACACCTCAATATTCGTCCTTCATAGTCCTTAGCTCTTACATTATCATTTGTTTCCTTCAATTTTTGTTGCTACAAGAGACTCCATTAACCCTAAAAGGAACTGATTTAGACCTTAAAATTGTTTGATTGATGAAACCTACCCTCAAATCTTTTACCACAAGAAACCTACTAACACTTTCTAACCCTAGAATATCTTGACCTACTAACAACATTTTTGTTGTTACTAAAGTAAGCTACAACCATTAGATGCAGCATTAAAAGCTCATAAAATCAATTGAAAAGGATGAATTATATCTTGTCTTATGTGCTCCTATCAAATGCTAGTGTTATGATTTCAATGGTTAATGATTTTAGGACAGTTTGAAGCTACTTTCAAGAAATTGTATGTGAATTATTGCTCTATAAAGATTGTTGTTATAAAATTTATGTTTACTTCATCATATTTAGCTAATTTATTTTATTAATAAAGTCCATGGTTTTATGAAGTGTTAACCATCAAGTGTACTTGCAAATATATAGTTTTCTTGTTGCTTTGTTCCGGGCAGGTACACTTCTTTCATATTATCTCTTCATTGGTTATTAAACCAGACTTTCTGATTAGTGGTGACTTGTGAGAGGGGATATTTACCTAGCCACTTTGAATTTACCTTCTCAAAACCCCAGGTCACTAGGGGCATCTCCCCTGGGCCTACCACCCCAAATAGAAAGGGACATCCTATTGAGGTGACAGTGATAGGATAGTCTCCCGATACACCAATTTTCTTTCCTTTACCTTTTCTTCTATCAAATTACAAAATGTACGATAACACAACCCTTATTAGCTTTGGAAAACCCAATGCCTAAACCAAGGTAGGGGAAATATGAGAGGGAGAATGATGAAAAGTGGTAAGTATGGAAGGAATGGATGATGATCTTTCATAGACCCACCCAACGACAACTCATCCCTAAGGGAACCAACTTACTAGGGAACTCTGACATACCCCCCAGGTATGGACAAGTTAAAGAGCATAATTTCCAAGCAAACGTCATGAAACAAAAGCGAGTTCAGTCCACATATTCAAATGCTTCAAAAATCAGAGTGACACATACCATAATACCCAGACTCATTACTTCATGGAGAAAGACCCATTGCTACTTCAGAATCAGAACGATGGGATGGATTTTGATGTTGCTAATAGATAGGAGGCACTGAAGAAAATATGGCCCCTCTAAGGCCAAGCTCAATTCATATGGCTCTCGATACTCCATGTCTAGGACCTATGGGCCTCTAGATATAATCTTCTTAGTTATCCCTAGGATAGAGGATAATAGGTATTTGGGGCTAGATCTCATATTGCAAGCTATTGCATGAGAAAAACATTTATTGTATGATAGATAAGGGAGATGTTGCTAATATATTGGACTATTTTGGGGCCTAAAATTATTATTCTTGTTGCTCTGTCTTGATGTATATGAATCTATGTTTATGTCGCACTATTACTTCTTTGTATGGTTAGTATTTGATCACTATTTGTGTATGTCTTTGGGATCCATTACGTGGATCTAATTAGCATTAAGATAAATCTAATGTTGCATTCTCCCTAACTCACTTCATAATCCAAGTCTTGGCTACACCTTAGTTGAGAATTATTTTCCTTATGGAAGGATGAATATGTCGACGTTGCTAGACTACAACGGTACCTTTTGTTGGCAACCTTAGAGAACCCTGGTCTCAACCTTGTGTCAACATGAATTATTCTCCTCTCACTCTCTCATATATAATCAAGGTGAAGGAGGTCCTTTAAGCATGCAATGGAGTGTGATGTAAAGCGTGTTGCAAATGAAGCGTAACCAAGATCTCTGTCTCTTTAGAGATAAGCTACCCCATTCTAGACAATTTGTGTTCTACGACATTCTACTATTTTATTCTTTAATAGAAGTTGGGTTTCACTGTATTTCTATGTTTCTACTATATTTTCCTTTGTATCTCATTTCATTCTCAGCATAATCTAGATCATCTTTGAACCATGGAAACCTATGAAGAGTGAGAATGATGGATGGAATCCAATTCTCACTAATCATGATCCTACAACAATAGGATGGGGATCAAACTGTGGGGATAAAGACCCTCTTCCTGACATAGGCACTATCCCAACAACTACTTAACATGACATTCTACACCAACTAGTTGTCCTTATGTTTTTTTTACAAAAATATAGTGGTTTATCCTATGTTACCTTTATAGAAAACATTTATTGTTGGCCCTGTATGGCACCCATATTGATATGTTGGTAACATTGATAGATATTGACAACGTTATACTTCTGGAGTTGCTCTTATGGCCTTTTTTATAAAACTTATGTAATCTTTAATCATTATGATTAAGTTGATTATTATATGACTTTAAAAATTAATTATTATTATTATTATCATCATCATATTAATAGTAATAAAAATAATAATAAAATCCAAAACTTTAATTCCGGGAAATTTTATAAAATTTATAGTTATGGAATAGAAAGGGTTCAAAAGGTCTTTTATCATTATGAATGAATTCTCTTGGAGGGCATGAAAATACAACTCGAGGCCATAACTCCCATATGCAAAAGAAGGAAGCAACTATAGACAAAGCAAACATGAGAAAAAATTATATCCAAAATGGAAGATGAGGTTCAACTTAGGGTTAAAGGAGGAAAACGAAGGGTTTACAAATTGGAAACCATACACATGTGCATATAAATCCTACAAATAGAGAGTATGATTTTAGATAATAAATCCTAAAGTTACAAAGATAGGTGCTAGTTTGAGAACATAGAGAAGAAAAACCTTCGATGTGAGTCAATAAAACTAATGAGAAAAACTGAAGACGTCAATCTTGGCATTGTAATACTAAGACATTGAAGAACATAATAATAGGGTCATACACAAACTACTAGAAACTTGAAGCATGTAAATACAATACCTATGATATACATGAAAATGTTTTCACATGAGAAATTAAACACTTTAGACTTGGGACTTTCTCTTAAAGAGAATATACACTAATCTATCAAAAGTATTAGTATATAGTTTAAGAGACTAGTTTATGAAAGGAGAATGGAAATGGAGAATATAACCAATGCCCTTTTAGGGTTAAATTCATTTAGAGAACACATAAATAACTTAATTATCATTATTGTTACATACCCACGTGATTCCTTCCTGAATCTTGTGATCGTGCACCTCTTGAGGGCATGTGACACTGCCTCGTTTCTCATTTGTCTTCTTGGAAACACCAAGGATACTTCATATGAACTATGTCTCTTCACCTAGAGTATACCCATACTCTATTCTAGGCTATGAAGCAATCACACTCATACTCTAGTGCAAATCTCTTTTATACTTAGAAAATTTGTTAATAGTCTTAACACTTAGTCATTTAATCATACATCCATGAAATGAAGAGAACACTTGCAAAACAAACAAGAGACACATAGATATAGTGTGGGCGGCTCAAAAAATTTCTAACACCTGACTAAGTATTATTATTGTGAAAAAATTACAATATGAGCAGTACTATCTCGGTTTACAACTTGGACCAAGTCATACAACTCACCTAACCTCACCAAGACACTCATGCAAATATTTTTCACACCAAGACTCATATGCCGTAACAACTTTCACAACTCTTGTGGTACACCTCAAACGTGCACTCACCTTAAACTCATCATCTCTTTCTGTCACAAGACTTCACATAGACTTGTAGTTCTGTCTCATAGCATGCCTCACCCAGACCTACAACAAGAATTCCCCAAACTCATCCCAAAGAAGTTCACCCCAAATCTATCCACAGAATCACCTGAAGGTAGCACAAGTCCTCTCATGTGGAGCAACTTGGCTCCTTGAGGGATCTTGCCTCTCTTTGTCCAAGTATACTACAGAACCATGACTTTGATCTTGCTCCACTTATTGTGTCTTCTTGGTTGTGCACCTTGTGCTCTTATATGGACTCCAAACATCACCTTGATGAATGTCGCGTCCTTTGGGTGTGTCGGGCCCCTTCGGGGACCAATGCACCCAAATGAACCGATGCACCCCTTTGCAGACTCATGTGCCCAAATGAACCCATGTGCTCATTAACCACCACGTCCCTTAGGACCAATGCATACCAACCTTGGGTGTGCTCCTCATTTTTACGCACCCCAACCTCTTTGGTGTGCCCCTTATTTTGGTTGCTTCTACCCCATGCTTCACCTCATGATTAGGCAATCTCCTTGGTGTGTTTGTGCTCCCACTACTAAATATGACCAAATTTTCCATGCAATTTCATTGCTATTGTGATACTTCTTCGTTAAACTTCCCATGAAAGAGGGTCTTATTTTTTGTGGATCTTTTTTCGTCACTATATCGACGAAGAAGAACTCATTGTGGCACTATCCATGAAATATGGCTTCCACATGCCATTTGTTTGATAAGCATTTGTTGCAACATTTTTTGTTTTACAAACATTCGTCTATATAGCGACACATATCCTTCTATACAACGACAAACATCTGTTTATATAGCAAAAAAACATTCATTTTTTGTTTCCACAAGAATGTTATATTTTCCACGCATTTTCGTTGCTATAGCGACAAATATCCATGGAAAAACACAAATGATAAGTTTTTTTTTGCCACAAGAATGTTATATTTGCCACGATTTTTTGTCGCTATAGAGACAAACATCCATGGAAAAACACAAATGATAAGTTTTTGTTGCCACGAGAATGTTATATTTTCCACGATTTTTCGTCCCTATAGAGACAAACATCCATGGAAAAACAAAAATTATAAGTTTTTGTTGCCATGAGAATGTTATATTTTCCATTCTTTTTCGTCCCTATAACAACAAAAATCCATGGCAAAACACAAATGATAAGTTTTTGTTTCCACAAGAATGCTATATTTTCCATGCTTTTGCGTTTCTATAGCAACAAACATCCATGGAAAAACACAAATCATAATTTTTTGTTGCCACGAGAATGCTATATTTTCCATGCTTTTTCATCCCTATAGAGACAAACATCCATGGAAAACACAAATGATAAGTTTTTGTTGCCACTAGAATGCTATATTTGCCACAATTTGTCATCACTATAGCGAGAAACATATGTGGCAAAACATAAATGATATTTTTTTGTTTCCATGAAAATGTTATACTTACCACGCTTTTTTGTTGCTATAGAGACAAGGAATGTAGGTTTAAAAAAAAAAAAAAATTGCATGTCGACCACCAACCTCAACCCAATTCACTTCGATTTTAATCTTTTGAAGGAATCCTTGCCAAAAATGCCTAGGGAAATGTCCATTGTTAACTTCACAAGTGCATGGGGGAATGTCATTGGGAAATATCCCTTGTTAACTTCACAAGTTAACACAAGAAAAGACCCAATTAGACCTTCCTCCATTGAAATTGTGAACCCTCCAGTTATGGTCCAACTGTTATAATATGGGATTATGAACTAAAATAAAAAGAAACTATGAATACAAATGTATAATGAAGCTAATATAATCCTATCTATAAGAATTTAAGAACTCATTGACATGAAACAAAAGGGAGAAATACAAACAACAACAAAAACAGTCCACGAAATAGAGCTTGAATAAACCCCAAAGCAACTTTGAGAAACCAAGGATAACCTACAACATGTCAAGATATAACCTACTTCACATCAATATGTTAGCACTTCATGAGATAATTAAGCATAGACATTACGCACACAAGAATAGTTTATAGATTGCAACATCCATTCCTACAAGCTTCAAGAATACTATGAAAGGCAATAATAGTCGACAACTACTGATAAATTCCAAGATTATAAGAAAACAATATAGCAATATCTCTTATTAGCATGTGAATATAGCTTACAATATTGAAATAGATGTTTTGCATGAATGCAATGTGTCTACTTATAAGATTTTCCAATAACTCTTGCCCTTTTAGCTTCTAAATTCTTGGCTTTCCTAGAATAAGTGGACATCCTAGCATACTTGGTTTTCCAACCTTACATATTTTGTGTCTTTATTCTCAATTTTATAATGGGTTTGAATTCCATTGGATTCATGTATCATCTTATACAAATATAATCTTTCTTCATTTGAGAGCTATTCCTAGCCTTATTGCTTTATGAAAGAGGCATCAAAGCCTTCCTCAAAATACATTGTGAATATTTATCTAGCAGGAAAATGGAGGCTTGGATATAAGGATTCTCAACATTCCTTGCATGAGATATAAAAAAAAAACTTTTATCTCTTTCCTTCAAGCTATACATGTTTGGAATGGTGAAATATAGCATACCTTAAGAGTCTATTGACTTGCAGCGGTCCTTTGTCTATAGTCTCTGCCCTATGAGGGGAATTTCTTTGCCTATGGATGTTTGAGTGTTTAAGTCTACTCTTCTTTCCATTGTCTCTTATACCTTTCTCGATATTATTGCAAGAAAAAAATTATATATACTAGCCACTTGAATAATGTAATATTTATACAGGAAATATGTGTTAGGAGTTCAACATGTATTGGCCATGAAGTAAAACTATAGGATGATGCCTTTGTCTTATACATTGCAGTTTTAATATTGCAGAAATCTCACATGAAGAAGAAGGATATTTGAAAGTTTTTGGATGGTATTTATGTAAGTGAGAGAGCCACTATTGTTGAAGATTGAAGGTCTTGTGTCTTTCCATACAAATTTTCTCCATTTCTTTGAAGGTTATGGAGTTAGGGCAGAAAAGTGAGCAGGATTCTTTTGGGTAGTGAAATGAGCTTTATTTCAATGTTTTGTAAAATCAAACACATAAAAGGCATGTGTTTTTTTGTCAAATCTAAACACATAAAAGGCATGTGTACTTAGCCAATATCTCATGACTATAAATAAGGAGGATCAACCATACCCTTAGCCATTCTCCCTTATTCCAAGGGATGTGAGAATTATCTTCCCAAATATTATGCTTGGTGTACTATAGTGACAAAAAAAATGAATTTTATTTTGTAGGGTGGGTTTTAGGTATGCCTAGGGGGATTATGATTTACCCAAGCATACATGGAAGATAAAATCCATGACTAGTAGAATCTAATTGACATAATACTATTTTCTAGGTACCAACATAAGTGTACAAGGGTTTCCAACCATGTGACCCAACTTTTATGTCTTACATGTAAGATTCATAACTGTAGTTTTACCATTTAAACCATATATATTTATGTTTAAATATGTTGGAACACATACATAGTCTAAAAAAGTTAAAATTTAAAATTTAAAAAAAACTGAGAACATGTCAAAAAAAGTTAAAATAAAGTTAAAATTTAAAATTTAAAAAAAACTGATAACATGTCATCACAAGAAAGAGATCCAATACCACAGTGTACTTATCTAGAAACAATGAATTAAGAGCTAGAGAGAGATCTAGAAACAATGAATTAAGAGCTAGAGAGAGAGAGAGAGAGAGAGAGAGAGAGAGTTGAACTTGCAAAATATTAACCCTTATATTGATACGAGAAACAGAGCAATCTTCATAGTTCTTTTCAATAGGGAAGCCTCCAAATGAGAAAAGTTCCAATACAATGATAATACTTGACAAAAGATTACATATCTTCTTACCCCTATAAATTGTTTATCCCAACCCAAACCCTAATCCATGAGTGGTCCTATCATTGATGAGTACTAAATACTTAGTGGGCCTTATTTAATATATATGACCCTTTTACATTGAGTAACCTCATGTCAACTATCTAGTGGGCCTTATTCAAATAAAATGGCCTCATACATTAATTAACTAACTCATAAGTACCCTTAAATAGGGAGGTTAGGGTAGGGCCCTAATAAGAAGTAAGTCACCCTTCAAGACAAGTTTGGTATTTTTACCTCGAATTATCTTTAAAATTTCATTTGATCAAAATATTGAAGAGAATTCCATGGGGCGAGATGATGATAAACACAAATCCATAAGGTTCATTGAAAGAATTCAATAGACACATAGACAAATGGAAGAGGACTTGCAGAGAGAAAATAAAAGTGCAAGGAGAGGCATGATTGACATAGAGTATCTCATCATTTTTAGGTGGGATTTACAATGTGGTTACATCTTAGTAAACAATAGATACAAGGCCTAGGGAAGAAACTAAAACACATTAGGTATGGTCCCTTTGAAATTATGCAACAGGCGGGGGAAATGTTTTTCAACTAGTGTTGCCACCATATATGAGCCTTTAATCTATTATCAATTCCAAGCATTTGAAATAACCTTGCATGCTTCACGAAGGGGAGGAACAATTGACATTTTTTCCAGAGGTTGAAGACCTAGTGCTAGACATGCATAATGAGTTGGAATAGGGTGCTATTTTGCAATAGAGGCTTTGTGAAACTTGCAAGGGTAAACAAAATTTGTTGAAAATTGGTTTGAAGGGTTAAGTTCCTACAAAAATGGTATTTATTAGAGGACGTGAAGGAAATATCTCCTTATCTTCTTCAAAAATATTCAGTTTTGAGAGACAAAAAACTCTCAAAATGAGGAGGTTTGATTCAAAATTTGATCAACTAGAAAAAGCCTATAAGGTTGGAGGTAGGATTTATGAGAAATTTCATTGAACCAAGTCAATTGACTAATAAATAATAATTGATGGAATGAATATCAGTTATGAAGTTGAATAGCATATTGAATACACTAAATCAATTAGTGTGCATATGTTGAAAACCAAGGAGTGAGATTTGCTCATATTCGATGAGCATGCAGATTGAAGGATTGGTGGGAACCTTGTCAACAATATTAAGTTATTTACATATATATTAGTAAGGATGGAATATCTTGTGGCATTCAATAATTGGGATAAACCAAAATGGAGGCCAAACCACATTGAACTAAAGGTGCACAAGAGAAACTAAATCAAACTAACTGACTCTCAGAGATGGCCCATAATAAGGTGGACCAAATGACGAGAGGATTGGAGATTGGATTATATCATTTTAGAATTTGATTGAAGGATCACATATGACTTGGATATTTTTATTGTTCAAATCTTAAGGAAGTTCCTTTTAAAAATCCAAATGGAAATAGGCCCACTAAGTTGTTGGAGTGTGAATTCATTAATTAAAATAATGAGCCATACTCATTGAATAAGGCTCACTAAATAGTTGGTTGATAATAATTTATGGAATATAATAATGAAGGGTAGTTGGCTTATGCCCCTATAAATATGTGTGAGAGAGTATATATAAACATGAATATCATTGCATTAAGCATGTTGGGTTTTGTATTGTAACATGCATAGCTTGTGGAGTGATTCCTTCCATAAAGAGTAATTGATGGTATTACCATACCTTAAGTGTTTTCTCTACATTATTTCGGTTTATTGTGTTGATGGTTTACCATATATTCTAAGGTATATATTTCATCCACTAAGGAACATTACAAGTGTTACCAAAACACTTTCTTTGGCCAAGGGGAAGATTTTTTTTCTTTTTGCATATTTTCTCATGGTAGATTTTTCTCTCAACATATAAACAGATAGTAGTTGCACCACTACTATTTGAAGTAGAGTGTCCATGCCATTTCTAAATTGGTTCATAATATAAATTCTAAAAATTAGAATGTGTTGTGGCTGCAACAACCACCCTTCAATTTTTTCCATCTTGGGAAAAATTGATGGGCACCCCTATCTAAACTTCTACACACATACTATGATGACAAGGTAGGTGATCAATTATTGTAACTTGGATGAGTGTGAAGAAAAAATACTATATGATGGTATTCGATTAGTCTCGTTGATTACAATTTATGTTTTGTTCTTATCCTACAACTTGCTTCTCATACAAATATATGATGCATGTATAAAATATGCACCCCCGAGACGACTATGATCTAATGTAAAAGACTATAAAAAACATGCAATTGTAAAATAGGCACCCAATTATCAATTGCTAATATAATAAAACCATTGGGATAACTATACTATAAAAAACATGTTAAAACCCTTACCTTATCAATGTCCTTTCGCCAGGTCCATCTGCCCATACAAATTGATAAAAGTTGTCCACGATTTGCATTTCCATTGCCAAGACCTGCATAAATCATCAAAGACAAAATTTTTATATGAGTAAATGATATATAAGAAAATAAACAGACATTTAAACATGTGAAAGTCTCTAGAAATACTAAAGTGGAATACCTTAATGAGCTTCTCTTTGTTTCGTGAATAGGTTATTCTGTACTGAACAGGGCCAACCATGTGAAGGTGGAAGCTCATATGGCCCTCCTCCCCGCATCACATCACTCTCAATTCTCCATACCCAATAAATGATTTATTTTACATAGAAAACATATAAACATTCATGCAATAGTATGCAAGTCATCAATACATATAAACATATAAAAAATCATGCATAAGGAGGCAAGTCATATAAACATTCATTCATATTACTAATGATAGTCATCAAAATACAAGTCATAAATTTATACAATTAGTTAATTTTGGTTTTGGGTTTTTTCTAAAAAAATCAACGAGTTGGATATCATCATCCTCATCTGGAAATTTATTTCTTGTGCCCT
>JASDQU010309639.1:54483-66361 GCA_032191745.1 Picea mariana
AAAAACGGTCATATTGATATGCTCAAATATTATTGAAAGAACTATTTCATTATTTCGAATAACATTACAATATTTCTCTTTACTTGTCTATCTAGTTGTGACAATTGGTGTGTTCATTGCTTGCCTCGTTTGTTCCTCTTGTAGTTCACCCTCATGAGTTACATGCTCTTCCATTGAAAGAAGACAATTTATAAGTACATGTCAACAAATAAATATCTATAATCATAATAGATACTTCTATTTCTAAAGCATACATACCCGAATGGCTAGTTTGTTCCCCAATATCATGCGAGAGGTGCTCCCCACTATCAACTAGTAGTTGTTGAGTACCACTACCCTCGTTGCTTCGGTTTCTCTCCTGCTTAAAAAAAATATAAACATTTAGTTATTGGTGATATAATCAATCATGAATAGATTTTACAAGTATACTACAATGATGGCCTTCTTGATTTTATTTACCTGCATTTGCATAATTGGGGAGATTGGCGTCTTCCCAAAGATTTTTCGATATTCAACCACACTTTGAAAACCAAGATTTAGGTCTTCCTTGGTGGCAACATATTTGAATGTATTTCCCTACAATGTATAACATCATTAAAATTTCTTGTAATAACACAATTATTTTCTTTCTAATGTTAAATAAATATTCACCACAATTAATCATTTAATTCTTACGATTGATGCTCTTAGTTTTCTGTAGCCACCCTGGACTAGTTTATGTTGCCCATGATTTCCCATTCTAGCCTTTGTTTCTTTGGAGGTGTCAAGCATCCTATGAAAAATTTGAAATATGTTAGATGTCGCAATTATTATTTAAAAAAAAAAAAAAAAATGAGCATATTTCACTAAAAATACGATATGTGTTGTACCTTGTTTTACTAGGTTGTGGTTCTTTTCCTTGTCTTTTTAGAAAATTATCCTTTTAATCCTCTATCAATGCCTTCCACTCTTTCTCTGAAACCATGGGAGGGCACTCATACTTGAGGTTTTCTTCTAATCTTTTCCTATACTAGGCTCTGGTATATTTCAAACTCTCGCTAGCTAAATGGGTAACCACATTTTTATTGAATGTATTTCCAAACAAGTTTAACATATGGCTTATCAATTCATCTTTCAAATTTCTATCTTGGCCATTCCACCTTGTGCAAATGGTGTGGCCAAAAAGCTCCAATGCCTTGTCATTCAAGTTCCTATATAATACATTATTTCCTACAAAAACATTATGATCATTAATTTAAAATAATTTCAACATATGTGCTTTTCAATTACATGATAAAAATCAATCAATTAATTAATAAATACCTACAATTTTTTATATCTTTATTGGAACACAACCCTCATCCACCAGAAATGTGACATCTAGTGTTCACGTTCCTTTCACCCATGCTACTCTAGGATAATCTTCTTCACAATCAACACTAGGTTCATCTTCAACATCATGTGGAGTCCCAGTGTCTATATGGCCCTTCTCGGGCATGTCATTCTGCTCAAAATCAATATGCTTATCATTTGATTCGAGGCCAACCTCAGGAGAGTCAAAAAGCCTCACTAGTATGCTATGTCGACATTGTGGCTGCACTGGAGAATCAGTGCTACCAATAATGGTCTATGTAGGTTATCCACTCTCAGGTTCTAAAAACTCCTACAAAAGGAATACTTGACTTTATCAGATCATATAAAAAATATAAAACTAAAAATCATAAATGAATATATGTCATAGTTGATAAAATTATGTAAAGATGTCATTGACCCCATAGGAATATATCTGAGCTTTCATCTCATTAATTCTTGCGTTGATCTCCTTTGTCATGGGTCTTCTGCTAATCAAACCAAGTAATTAAATGTTTTCCCTTTTCAGGGCCTTCCTAATAGTTTCCATTGAGTTTTTAGAATAAAATATGTTGTCCTCAAATACCTCATCATTCACATCGAGTGTGGACTACAAACATCAAACAATAAAATTAAGGAAATTAATTTTAACATTAAAGAAATTTACTTATTGTAAGCATATTTACTTACTATTAACATTTACCTTATGTGGCACAATGAGTGGCTTTCCATGGTCATCCTGGATGGATGTAGCTGCAGGTGACTTTCCACAGTCACCCCTGATGGATGTAGCTACAAGTGACTTTCCACGGTCACCCTGACATAATAAATCAATCAATAAAATTTATGAAAATAATTGTAACATTAAAAAAAATTAGATATTGTAATCATATTAAAAACTATTATGTAATAAAAAAAAATATTATTACATTGAAGTTTACATGTTCGGATCTGCCTCCAGAGTGTGCAGGAATCCGGGCATGGTCACTTTGACACAATACAAGAAGTAAGACAATTAATAAAAATGGTTCATTTAAATGGTATATAAGGTAATTAATGCAAAAAAATAATAATAAGAGTGATTGATCAAAGGTTTAGTTTTAATGGTATATAAGATATTTACCCCCATAGTAGCATCCCTTCCATCTATTCGATTCAAATTGTAATCGATCAACAACTCTTCACCTACAACTATTGACTTCTTTCACATACGAATATGTGATTTCCTTCACTCCCCTCAAATATACAATTTAGTTGCTTAGTTGTTTTCCCTGGTCGTGTACTATTTATAAAGCCCGCAATGTTTCCAGAATCTTTTGGCCTTCCATCAATATACATAGTTTCCCCTTTCTTTTGATTGTTGTCTACTAGGTGTATATAATTTGCAGCAACTTTGTATCTCCACATACTTCACATATATCTAACCAACATCAACCAGTGATTGTATTTTTAGCATGGTTCGACATACTCCATAAATTCAATTATAGTTCCATATTTGACCTTTATGTCATCCATGGAAAATAGCCCCAATCCATGTATGGACTATGGAGAAATGAAATACATCCTCCCATTGATGAAGAAATATGTGTCCAATTGAGGTATCTCCTTAGTGTTGTGGTGGGAAATCCCCCTACGGACTAGCAAATAGGGTTATATTATGCATGCAGATATGACCGAAAGAAACCTACTTTCTACCTTCGTCCCTGACCTAATCCCCATTTCTTTTCAGTAAATACATGGTTAGACCAACATACCTTGTTCCAGATGTTTGATGTTGATCCTTCTTCACACTTGATCGCTTGTTGGCAACTATCCTCTCAAGATTGACCTACGTACAAAACAAGCAACAAACTACACATGCATTTTACCTACAGACTAATGGGTTAGAGATTCAAACATATATTTACTAAACTATGAAGAACTCATATAGTGGGACGGGAAAAGCATTTCTTTATTATTAACTTTAATGAATCAACTTACAATTTCAATGCCGGCCACTGCTCCGCGAATCCTGATCCTGGGCTCCTCTTCAAATGTCCTCCAACTTATTTGCTTTGTATCTGTTCTTGCACAAGGATGGCTAAAGGGTTGGGACAATGGGAATGTGCAATTGGGCAGAGTTTCTTTACTTTTATTCTCCTTCTCCAAATGGGACCCCTAACCCTTCTTTTATAGGCTAGAAGAAGCTAGGTATTTGGACGAACCATCGGCCATGCATGGCTGGGAGTTTCAGTTAACTCACCCAAAGCTGTGTGTTTCGTCGACAACTTTCCTTTTTTCGTGCTTTTGTCGATCCACACGGGTTTTTTTAGGTCAACTAGCGTGTACACGCGTGCAGTAATGGAGTAGGGCGCATGGGCCATTATAAAAGAGGTTTTTTAAAGATTTTTTCAGTAGTGTTTTGGAAAAGAAAGCATCTAAGATGGCCTGATGCCAGGTAAGCATGTATGGTGAAAATTAGGTTTATAACTGATGCCCCCTAATGTGTGAGGTCAGAAGAGAATCTGATGGCTGAAATACATTACCAATCTTTACTGATGTGCCTAACAAGTGAGCCCAGGGACCAGGAATTGGGAGGCGTCGTCTGCAAAATAACAAATGTCTCACCGAGGCGAGCATACCCATGCTCGGGAAAAAATATAATCATGGCTACCAATCAAATACATTGTAGATCCATGTCAAATAACTATATAAAGTGTAGCTGTGAACAATACACAGCGGAGCTACATCTCGAAATCAAAAAGATATACATATAGAGTATACATCTTCTAGAAGCTGATACGGCTTGGTGGCTGGAGATGAGATCTTCAGAGCTCAAGCAACAACTTAAAAATATTCAAAACTCAAGGTAGGAGTGTAATATGAGTGTACGAATTCACTACCCATAGGTCTTCGACGACTCGTCGGTTATGAACTAGATAATCTTGATGATCAGACTGAAAGCTTCATTGATTTCAAACAAGGAATTGATTGGACATTCAGGATGGTCGGGTATGAGGGCAAGAGACAAATTGCAGAGGGGCCGACTCAGGCTTGGTAGAAACTTCCCTTGGACAACAACATGACAAATGATGAGACTTAGGCAACATGGCATTAATCATAAGTTTACGAAGCAGGAGGCAACGCAAACTCTCCATATGTTTGGAAGAATAACCAAACAGAGGATGACACAACTCTATGTAGCGAGAACAACTTCCTAAGGTCGTATTACATCCCATACTTTGACGAAAAAACAAAAAGATGTGCTTTATCAAAGGGTGACTCATTATGTTGCCAATAAAGAAAATACTTTTCCCTTCCTCTTTTTGGGGTATATTTGATTTTTTTGTCTTTTTCAATAATTTTGGAAAAAAGAATAAAGGAATGCTACGTTACAATGGAGGAACGAGTGTGACAAACATACAAGTTCAAGGTGCAAGGACAAGACTGATGTTCAGAATAATGATACTTAGGAAAAATCCTCTGGGGGCTAAGGGTGTTAAGACACAGAAGCAAACTGCTACAATGCTGGCGTATAAGGTATGAAAACGTGTTTAACAAAACACACAATGGTAACATCCTTCGATGTAAGTTTAACGAGCCCAGATGGTTTTTCATATTTAGAGAGTCTGAAAAAACATAAAAGGAGACTCCATTGGGGTATCTTTTTTGAAGATAGTCTAGTCGGTTTGAAAATGGGATAAACTAGCACCAACAATATGTCTATTCAAAAACCATTTTAACGAGTGTGATAAGGACAAGATCACTCGATCATTTTTTCATTTTTAAGGGGTCTGAAAAAAGCTTAACTATGGACTCTGTTAGGAATGTTCTTCTGGACCAATTTAACGAGTGTGAAAGAATAAGGTCACTCGGTGATCTTTTCAATTTTAGGGAGTCTGAAAAGAGCTTAACTATGGACTCTGTGGGGGTTCCTTTTTCGTAAGTTTAGTCCCTCAGGCCCGAAAAAGGGGTAAAATTATACCTGAGAGTACTCTTCTAAAGAACTGAAGTTCCATAGAGTATACCTTTGTTTGTACAGTTGACCGTCTGGACTGAAAAAGGGGTAAACTACCTCCGAACATATGTGACTTCAAATTTCAGTTTAACGAGCATGAAAGGCCACAAGATCGATTGGCAATATTTTCATGTTTAGACGGTGTGAAAAGGGATTAAAACAAGGCCCGTAGATGTTACTTTTCTCAGTTAATCCAGACGAGATCGAAAACCATAAATGCAGTCTCGTCGAATGTTGCTTTCGAATCTCAAAGTGAGCTTGAAAAACAACAAAGTTAGCTCATGATCAACTCTTTGTGGGTCGATGCCTAGCATCTCCTCGGGGGAGCAGTATGCTCCGACGAAAACATTGTCTATGATGCTAGGGGTTTTGGAGATATTGATAGGTATCATTTTAGTAATGGTTGCCATATTACCCTCAGCATAAACCTCATGTGTAGCTAAGGGATTGATAGGACAAGACTGATATCCCGTCATAGTCATGGTGAATTCTCTCGCTTCAATTTGGCTTAACTCTGTGAGGAAGTATGATCTGTGATGAAGATCTTCCCAGGGTTTGTCTGGACTAGTCATTTCTTCAATTATTGCTTCATCAGAGGGAAAGACTAAGTCTAATGAATCAGTGTGAGTGAGAGAACCCTGATCCCAAATAGGCTCTAGAAGTGGATTGAACTCTTGTGCAGGAGTTGGATCAGTGTGGGCTGAAGTTTGCTGGACTAAAGAGTATGCTACTTCAGCTGCAGACAAGGGCATGGACATTCCTAGGTGCCCTGTCCCATCCATCATGGTCGATGGGGAAGGAAGTATCTACGGATCGTCGAAGTAAGTCATGCGGAACGACGAAACTTGAAAAATCTCAACCTTATGGTGATTAGATATAAACTTGATATTTCCTTGAGGGGGTGGGTAATCGAAGGTACCCATCAAAGATGGGCACAAACCAACCCTACGTTGACCACGCCTGGTTGAGGATTATCAATCATCGGGACCATGGATGCCCCTAATGAAGGGTTAGGTATAGAGAAATACAATTGATTGATGGTCACAATCCGGCCCTCATGTGGAAACAACAAGACCCGAAAAACTGTAGCAACCACAGCTTGCATGGCATAAGTCCAACTCCTTCCTAACAAGAGGTTATAGTCAAGGGGTGCATCGACTACTTCTACCTCGACACACACGGTCTTCCCTCCTAACTACATGGGGAAAGAGGGAATGATAACATGTGGTCGAAACGAATGACCGTCGAAAGTAGTGAGGAGAGTAGGTGATGGAGACAAAACAGGTTGGCCAATGGCCTTCCAACATGCCAACGACGTAACACATGTTGAGGCGCCCTCATCAACCACCGTGCGGAAGATATTCTGAGTAAATTTTTTTGTGGGATAAGCCACTACTATCTGAAATGCTATGTGGTAAGGCAGATGAGGTTTTAAGTCGGTTGTATCCAGCATGATTGTACCCAGATTACAAGCCTCGGTAGATCCTAAAGTGGTTCACAAGGCTTTCCTCTGGGAAGGGCAGCTTTGGAGGACCTCCAAAGCGAACATCGCATAAGGGGTTTGTTATAAATCTTCCACCACATAATAGTTCCGGGTGGCCCTTGCGTTTGGGTTGTGAGAATCTTTTTTGAATGCGCCTTTGGGGATGTGTGTCATTGTTTCACCTAACGTCTTCTCAATCTGTAGAGGAAGAGATGGGAGTTCGGCTTCTTTGCCCTTCTCAGAAGTGTTTGGTTTACTATAGTCATGCGCTCTAGTTGATATAAAAGCATCACCCTTCACCATATATACATTCGCGGATGTGGGGTTGTTCGAAGACAGAGAGGGTCCTTGGCTACCCCCTTCCGTCCTTGCAGAGGCTTGTGTTAGATTTTTTCCATGTTGAAATGGATTGGTTAACACAACAGGCTGTTGTTGCATCACAAACTTTTGGGATTCTGCAAGCCGAGGACATAGATGGGTCAGGTGGTCTTCCACACATAAGTTGCATGGATACCTGGCCTTCTGTTTCTCAGTGTTGTCCCCGCCAAAATTATTGGTAGGTTTTTTATCCCCCTTACCCTTCTTTCGTTGTTTTTTCTTTCCCTCAGGCTGTTGGGTGGCCTTTGGATTAGTTGATTGCACTGTGTGTACATCCGACGTTTTGGTAGGGGGAGTATCCAAAGCAGTAGTTTGGCTGGTCGTTGTGTGTTGTATAGACAAATGTTGCAACTGAGTCGTTAGTTGCTCAGAAATCGTTAGTGCTGAACCAACAATACCATCGGCATGTGATCCAACTCTCTGTCTGGTTTTATCAAGTATTGAGCGTGGTGCATAGGGCAAGATCTTGTATAATAAACCGAACTGAGAATAGATTAGCTCAAATTTTTCAGCTCTCATGATGGCGTCTTCTTCGGAAAATACTCCCGACGTCGCGACGTATTTGAACTATGGGACCAAAGACTTAAGAAACCACTTGAGCAGGAATGATGGTGGGATTGGTACCTTAATTAAACTCTTTCTGTGTCTCCATTATCGAATGTGATCAAAGATATGGCCCACTTTAGTTTGTGAGAAATTGGCCAGCAATTCGGTGCCAACGTCGTATCTCACAGGCAACTGGAAATGGTTTGGTAAAGCCATCGCTAGTTCATCGAAGGAAGAGTATCTTGAGCGGTCGAGCTCAATGTACCATTTCGTGGCACTCCCAATGAGAGGATGTTGAAACAATCGCAACTGAACGGAGTCATATTTCAACGAGTTAGATGAGCACCAAAGATGGAAGGTAGTCACATGATCTCCTGGATCTTCGTTAGGCTTGGCTTCAAACTTTGGGATGTTCAAAGGAAACTTCGTCGGCATAGGAGGCCAGCATGGATCATGACAGATAGGGTCATTCAACAACCTTATCAAGTCTGGAAAATGCAAAGTTGCTAGGAAGGGTAGTTTGGGTTGTTGGTGATAACCTAGAAAAAAGGGGCCTGGAGTTTGACTAGCACCAGGTTGCCAGGAGAAGTTCGGATGCTGGCCCGGATTCTAGTAGAAACCATGGCCATGGCCAGCATATGGATTTTTTGTATGAGGAGACATCATTGGCGGATTTCCAAAATAGGACATAGATGGTTGGGCATGCATTAAATTCAAAGGACTTTGGGAAGGGTTGCCCCATGTCGGTCTCGTGGGGATAGGCATAGTACTTTGTCCAGGGTTCCATTGATTGTGGAAAGAATTACCCCAAATCAGCATTCTGGATGAGGGAACGGATCCCTGCCAAGAATTCCAAGGCCCTGATGTGGAAGAAGTTCCTGGGTGTGGCCCCTATGCAGGAATAGTGCCCTGCATAGGAATAGATTGTCCGAAACCGGGGTTGCCCCCAATTGGGAAAGTAGTTGACGAGAAGACGTTGTTACCAAATGCACTGAACAAAGAAAATGGTGTTGAACCTACCGACATATTATGCGAAGGTGGTCCTTGACTCCCCTCTCCAAATAAACTATGGTGTGTAGGTTGCCTGGTGGATTGTTGATGCGAGCCACCGAGTGAAGGGAACAAAGGAGGTATATGACCTCTCCCGTAAGGGAAAGAGTTAAAAGGAGTATGAGTGCCCCCCATGTGATCTTGCAGAGGAGAGTTAGAGCTCCCTACCCGCAGACCTGAAGTCTGTAAGGTGGAGTAGGAAAGTACATGTCTTGTACTTGAACTAGGCATCCCGTATGAGAATGGAGGGCCTGTCGCACTTAGTGTGAAAGGGGTTGTGGCTGCCGCCAAAGACGGGATCGGACCACTATGCGATGTAGAGGCGGTCGAGACCATGGTGGCTTAGACTGGTGATGGTGGGTTAGGAGGTGGAAACTCTCCTGTGGTGACAACTGTAGTGGGAATTGAAGAATTCCTAGAAGAAGTAACAACATTTGTTTCCATTGCTGCATGTGACACTGTCTGGCACTCGTAAGGATGAATTGGTACAATGGTGAGTGTCGAAAGATTAGTGGTGGAAGTTTCAACCAGACCAAAAGCTTGTGCTCCAAGGTCTAAGATGGTCGATTCCTCTAGATGTTGGTTGGGCACAATTTCTTGTGACTCGGTTGCTTCAAAAGACCCTTGGTTGTCTAGCTTTTGCCTTAGTGGTGGCGGGGGTGGCTCCAGTGTAACCAGCGGCAGGCCAAGAAGCCTTCGTGACTGGCGGAGCTCATGATCCTCCACTGTGTGAGAAGATCAAATACACTCTAGGGTAGTCTATCCATTCAAAAGTAACACACACTAAAAAAGTCCCTATAAGATAAGACATGCAAACACTAAATTAATTGGAAGAACAGTTACAACAACCAACACTAGAGAAACTTACCGGTGCAAGTGCAACTCAAAAATAGAAGCACCCTCTGGGTATACTCTGCAAAGCATGGCCTAATGTCTGTCCTAGGTACTGTGGTATACCCCCGCAGTCACCTATGTATGTCCCTAAAAAAGATAGGCAACTAGGTTGCCAGCGCGTGAACAATCACCAGGCGGGTACAGTCGAAAGTCGGGTAGACCACAATGAGCAGGGTATCGAGCCCGAAACCTGTCAAGGGTATCAAAAGAAAGTGGTCCGAAAGACAAATGAGAACCTTGAACGGATTTGAGACCCACGAAGCCTCGTGGCAAATGCAATCGACGGAATCCAAAAACAAGCCCTCTATATGTGTTCTCCACTACGATTGGTCCAGCTTTGGAGGGGTTATCTCCACTACCTTTCCACATGCAACCTCATGTTTATCCCCTATTTTAGAGTGGGTTCCCAAATAACTTTCACGATACTGGACTTGGACACTCCCTAACTCAGACTCCAATGTTTGATTTTAATGGCCTTGAAGAGTTTCCTCTCCAACCTAATCCAAGGCCCTAATCCTGAACTAGTTGGTTAACCCTACAAACATAAAAGTCTAATAAATTTTAGATTTAGTGTTAATTTTATGACTTGTCTTATGTCAAGGGGTATGAAAGTGAAACTGATGATGTTTAAAAGATGAAAGTAAAAATGAATAAAAAGCTAGAAACAAAAACCTTCACTTAATGCAAAATTTCAACAACTTTTCAAAAAAAAAAAAAATTATTTTCTAAGATCTTTTGAATCAGCAAACTTAAAGAAGGATTTCACTCGACTACGAGCTACTTACGATCTAATTAAACTATCAAGAACTTAAGAAAACAAAGATTTTTCCCTGGTTACTAATGCAAAATCACACTTTTCAACCAAACAAGAAAATGAAAGAGATTTTTTTTTTATTTAAATGCTAATAAAGAAAAAAGGAAAAATACCAACAAGTCAAAAACCAAGAAAAAATTTCTGGCCTAATCATAGATCGTAAAGAATCACTTCAAGAAATCACACACTAGCAACTTAAAAAAGGACTCACACACTTGTCTAAAAACCCTAAAGAAAAAAGAAAAAAAAATTATGACAACTTTTAAATGAGAAAAAGCAAGCTAAGGCTAAGATCAATCCTAAGCTACTGACTGCTAAGACAAAGATTCAAAAACCTGAAAGGTATAACTCTCGTCAAGGGAAAGGATGACTACCTTACCCTCAACAAAAACTATCCTACACAGGCACACTACTGACAATCCAACAGCGAGCGTGTGCACGTGAGTTGTGTAAAGCAAGAGGGTGTGTACATGTGTGATAGCCTTATACAGTCCGTGTGTATCTCTAAAACTCTGAAACAAAATAAAAACAGACAATCCAAACCAGGAAGAGACCACTGATATTGAGAACCAGGATCTCTTGAAGGCTTAGACACTCTCTTTAACAGAAACAAGGAAAACAATGTAAGGAAAAAATTCGTAAAACAAACCAATCTAAGATAAGACTGCAAACAACCAAGACTTAGATAGAGTTCCAGAAAACCCCTAAAATTGACTGATTCTAACAAGGAAGAGGATGACTACCTCAAAAAATTTCTCGAATCTACATGCTAATGTTACTTCTTCAGCCAGTGTTTACACGTAGCCTGTAAGAGAGTAGGGCGCAGGTACACGCATGCAGACCTTATGCAAGCCACGTGTACCTCTGTGGGTCTCGAAAAAACATAGTCAAGAAAATAATAGAGATAGCTGGTATGGAAGACCAGACTCTCTGCTAGCTCAGACTTTGCAGAAACTTCAAAAAACAGGAAAGAAACCAATCTTTAAAAACTACCCAAAAATACTCCTAGGAACCTTAGAGACTTCCCCGGTATGATCAGCAATTCTGTTGTGGTGGGAAATCCCCCTATGGACTAGAAAATAGGGTTATATTATGCATGCAGATATGACCGAAAGAAACCTACTTTCTACCTTCATCCCTAGACCTAATCCCCATTTCTTTTCAGCAAATACATGGTTAGACCAACATACCTTTTTCTGGATGTTCAATGTCGATCCTTCTTCACACTTGATCGCTTGTTGGAAGCTATCCTCTCAAGATTGACTTGCGTACAAAACAAGAAACAAATTACACATGCATTTTACCTACAGACTAATGGGTTAGAGATTCAAACATATATTTACTAAACTATGAAGAACTCATATAGTGGGACGGGAAAAGCATTTCT
>JASDQU010309639.1:70928-83512 GCA_032191745.1 Picea mariana
CTATGGTTGGGTGGAGCGTCCTTGGTCTGCAGCCAGTTGGTGATTCATTTTATTAAATATAAGTGATCTATGTCATGTGTTTCTCTGCTTATACATTTATTTTTGTTGTGTATTGATTAATATCTCTAAGATGTGCATTTTTTATGTGCCTGATTGCTGGTTATGGCTATGCATGGTATGCTTAAAAATTATATATATTGTAGCATGAATCATGATCTCTGCATGTGAATATTTCATGCCTCTAGACTAATTAAAAAATTATTAGAATCTGAATTTAGTTCATAAATGAGCTTTGAGGTAGCGTAGCCCGACCTGGGGGTGGTTGGGTATGTTACAAATTGGTATCAGAGCTTCTGGTTGAAACACCAAACTGGTATGGGTTGGAATTGTTGTACATGGTATTATGGTTAAGAAATAATTTGTCTACGATATCTTAAAGATAATGAGAGATAGCGTTGCATAGATTGCGCAGAATCCAGAGCGTCAGGCAGACATATATCCTTTGTAAAGGATCATGGAATTGTGACCGCTCCCTTTTGAATTCGGGAGCAATCATAGCCATTGAATCAAGGAGTTCTAGATTTTTGGATAAAGAGTTGGGTGAATGAGGAACGCCAGATCAAACTAGTCGATCGTCAGTCGTTAATCAAATCTAAGCGAGAGATGAAAAACTCTAGAACTTTGTCGCTTTGGTGATTTTTGGAGACATGGAAGAAGCATGAAAACATGCGAAGTCATGAAGTTCCATTGGCCGTTTGATATGATAGGAAGTTTTAGAGTAATGCGAGTTGTAGATCCAGAGTGGAAGGATAACAAAGTTTTGGTACTTTGGAACTTTTCCACTTAGGATATTATTGAAGTGTTGAAGCTCCGAACTGTCAAAGTTTCGAAGTGCCAAAGCCATGGAGTGTAAATCCATAGTCTTGAAACCACACAAGCCATCAAATCTAGAGTGGAGGAATGTGGACCATCCATTTGATTGATGACGTGTTGTATGCCATGTGGTAGGGGTGTCGTGTGGGGACATGTGTCACCTAGATTTAGTACCGTTTTGGACCCCAACCTATTCATTCTTTAGTGACACGTGGCACACATACCATGGGTCCATCTCACCACAGGTGACATCAACATGCCATGTCCTCTCCATGATTATGGCCTCTTGGGTTGTCCAACATCTCTACCAGTAAAAGTGTCGAAGGACAAAGTCACGAATTCATGCAGATTGTCGATCTAAGATTCCTTTGGGACTTTCTCAGTCACTGGATTAAGCTAGTGAAAAGATAGCACAAGCGGAGGGGTTAATCGATGATAAGCGGTCATCATCACTTTATGACCACTCGACGAGTATCACTCTAGGGAAGTTGAAAAATTTGAGAGTTGTAATGTCCTAGAGTCCCGGAGTAGCGAATTCACGCGATCCATAGATCTAAGACTATTTGGGAGTTATCATGACTGTCCGATTTAACAGTGGAAGGATAGGGTAAGTGCTTCGGCAGGTATCACTCTGGGGGAGTTGAACCACTCAAGAGTTGTAATATTCGAGAGTCTCAGAGTGACGAAGTCCCAAATGAATAAGAATCATCCATCCCAGTGCCTGATTAAGTCATGGTTGTTGATCTCATGAAGCCTCCAAATGAGTCGAGACCATCCAATTAACGAGAGACTAAATATTGATCGTTCGATCTACCAACGGAGTTAATATAAGTGTTCGACAAAGTTTACTCCGGGAGAGTTGGAATATTGAAATGGGACAATAGCCTAAAGGTCGAAGTCTAGAGGACTTGGTCCCAGGGCCGGTCTCATGATAAGGTAAAGGGCTCAATTATAGGCACAAAGGGACTAGAAGTAACCAAGTCCTCAAACATTGTGTTCAAACAAGCTCCTGTGTAGAAGAATAAGGGAAAAACACTAAAAGAATGCCACTTAGAGTGGATAAGCCTCTGTTTTAGAGTCATGGTCACAAGGAAAGTGGTTTGATGGAATAACCTATGAAAAATTCAAATTTTGTGCCAGTTTAAAGGGGCTATGGAATAATTCAATAAGATCCTGTTGCAAAAAAAAAAGAGGGTTAAAGTGATTTTTTTCGGAAAGCCATAACTTTCAGCTCAAATATTAGATTGGGGAAAGAGTACAGTCGTTGGAAATATTATTCAGAGGAGAATAACATTGAATTGTTATAATTTGGAGAATCATAATATATTTCTTCTTGAATTGAGCAGAAAAAAGGACTTGTAGCATTGTTTGGAAAAAGTTTTATAATAGGCATAATTCTAACAAAATGGTTGCTTGCACATTTTGCAGAATTAGGGGGTATAAACATATAATTTCAGTATAAGACTACATATTCAAGAAATGGAATAAAGAAAGGGAGCTTCCATCCATGATAAAGAGGCCAAAGGACAAATATCAGTGTTGGTAATCCAAAGACATAATCAAATGGGCACAAGGGCAGAGGGGAGCAAGAAACATTGATAGAGACTATGAGAAGCTTGAGAATAGAAGTACATAGCTACAAAGAAGACAATGAGAGATTGATAAGAGAACAAAATCAAATAAATTATCAAGTGATGCAAATCTTAAATCAGTTGCAGAGGCAAACAAACAATGGATCAAACACAAAACAAGAGGAAGAGGGAAGATATCACGAAAGAAGAGATAACTACAAAAGAGTTGGTTATTCAAGATGTGCTAGAAGAACTGATATACACCACTCACCTCCTTACTCAACAAGAAAATTTTATGCATCTGAATATTCCATAAGTAGTCTAGAGGTGTCTCATATTAGGCACCAAAGAACAAGACATGAATTTGACAGTTTGCAAGGAGAGTTGAGGAAGCTTAATCCACCGTCCTTTGATGGTGAAAGAGAAAGGGAAGATGACATTGAAGCATGGTTTCTTGGACTCATGAGGTATTTTCAATTGCATAACTACTCACCAAACCTAGAATCCAAAATTTCTACTTACCATCTACATGGAAAAGTTGCTATCTGGTGGGATCAACTCAAGCAAGTTGAGAAAATAAATGAGAGCAGGATCACTTGGAATAAATTCAAGAAATATTTTCAGAAGGAGTTCCTTTCTGAGCACTTCTATGACAAAAAATGTAGGAGTTCTTTGGAATCAGGTTGGGAAGCATGACCATAGCAGAGTATGAAAAAAATTTCTTTGGATTGCTAAAGTATGTGGGATTTATAAAAGATGAGAAATTGAAAATAAAAAGGTTTTTGAGTGGACTGCCTTCATTTTATAAAGAGAAGATTCAATGTGATGAACCCATGACTTTGAATGAGACCATAAAAAAGGATAAGTACCTATATGATCAAGGAAAGGGAAGACAATATTTGCAAAAATATTGGAAGGATAAGAAGAAGGAGAAGTCTGACCAGAGAAAGAAAGGATTTAAACCTCCTTTCAATAGAAATATCCCAAATAAAAATCAGCTAGATCAACCTGCTAAGGATGAATCCAAGAGAGAAGACTCCTTGGGAAAAATGGGAATACCACCAATCAAATGTTGGGGATGCAAAGAAGATCACCTGTACAAGGATTTCCCTCACAAAAAAGAGAAAGTGAAGACCGTGCACAACATCCAAGATGCTACAACAGTAGAAGACATGGGAAGAATATATGTAGCCTTAGATAATCGACAAGCAGAGTACCAATCCATTATGATCAAGGTGGAAGCTAAGATCATTAATCATCCTATTGCTATTTTAATTGATTCAAGAGCAATTCATTGTTACATTGATCATAAAATAGTGGATATATTACATTTGGAGAAAAGTAAGCTTGAAAAATCAAGTTTGGTTCAACTAGCCACTGAAACCAAAAGAAAGATCATTGAGATGATCAGAGGTTGTTCCACAAGTCTGAATGGAGTGAATAATAATGTTGATATAAATATTATACCATTTGGGTCTTATTGTATTCTAATTGGAATGGATTGGTTGGAAAAACATCATGCTATCCTATATTGTCATAACAAGACATTTACATGTCTTGATGAAGAAGGAAAGTATAACACTGTGAAATGAGTTCCAAGACCCATTTCTATAATTGAGATTTCAACCTTACAACTGAAGAGATGTTCAAAAAAGGATGTCAACTGTATGAAACCCATGTGGAGGAGCCAAAAAATTCAGAAGGGCCAAGCCTTGAAGAAGTTTCGGTACTACAAGAATTTGAAGATGTATTCCAAGAAATACCAGGGTTGCCACCAAAGAGGGAGATATATTTTTCTATTGATTTAGTGTCAGGAGTTTCCCCGGTATCAAAAACACATTATAGAATGAGTACCCTAGAATCAAAATAATTACAAATGTAGTTGGAAGAATTGTTGAAAAAAGGGTGCATATGTCCAAGTGTTTCACCTTGGGGAGCACCAATACTCTTTTTGAAAAATAAGGATCGAACATTGAGGCTATGTATTGAATTTTGACAGCTCAATAAATCCACCGTGAAGAACAAATATCCTCTACCCAGAATTGATGACCTCTTTGATCAACTAAGAGGGGAAAATATGTTTTCGAAGATAGACTTGAGATCAAGATACCATCAGGTAAGAATCAAGGAATAAGACATCCATAAGACAACCTTTAGAACCAGGTATGGGCATTATGAATTTGTAGTGGTGCCATTTGGACTATCCAATGCACCAACTATCTTTATGTGCTTAATGAATGGCATATTCATAAATTATTTGGATAAGTTTTTGATAGTATTCTTGTATGACATACTTATCTATTCTAATTCATAGGAAGAGCATGAACATCACCTAATATTGGTATTGCAAGTGTTGAGGGAACATCAGTTGTATGCCAAGATTAGTAAGTGTTCTTTTTACCAAGAACAAATCCATTACTTGGGACACATTATTTCAGAACAAGGTATAACAATGGATCCAAAGAAGATTGAATCCATTAGGGGATGGAAAACACCCATAAATGTTTTAGAAGTCATATCTTTTATGGGATTAGATGGTTACTACAAAATATTTATAGGAGGGTTCTCTAAGATTGTTCATCCCATCACTTCTTTGCAAAAGAATGTAATTAAATTTGAATGGAGAGCTAAGTGTGAAGATAACTTTAATTTGTTGAAATAATTACTTACTAGTGCACTTGTTTTAAAGATTCCCGACCCAAATGAAAATTTTGTGGTATGTACAGATGCATGCAAGGAAGGACTTGGAGGATTCCTCACTCAAAATGGACATGTCATTGGTTATGATTCCAGAAAGCTTAAGGAACATGAGAGAAACTATGCCACACATGACTTGGAACTTGTTTCCATTGTTCATGCATTGAATATGTGGAGGCATTATCTAATGGGGAAGAGATTTGAATTAAGAACAAGCCATAGTGGTCTGAAATATCTTTTTGAAAAACAAACTTTGAATGCCAGGAAAACGAGATGATTGGAATTTTTAAGTGAATATGACTTTGACATCAAGCATATCAAAGGAAAATAAAATAAATTTATTGATGCACTTAGTAGAAGAGTACATCTCATGCATGCTACAACCATTAGTATGCATCAATAAGACTTCAATAGCATAATTTTAGATCTTGTTGTTACAGATCAACATTACCTACAGGTAGAAGAAAGCTTACAGCAAGAAAATGTACAACATAAAATTAAAGAATATGAGATGAAGGAAGATGGATTACTTATGCATAAAAATAGAATTTATGTTCCTAGTTCCGAAGAACTTAGAAATTTGGTATTAAAAGAAATGCATAATGTTCCATATGTTGGACATCCCTATTACTAGAAAACAATTGCAGCAGTAAGAAGCCAATTCTTTTGGCCAGGAATGAAAAAAGATGTTGTCGATTACATTCCCATATGTATGGAATGTTAGAGAGTGAAGGATGAGCATAGGCACCCAGTGGGTTTTGTACATCCATTACCACTTCCATTGAAAAAATGGGAAGTGGTAACCATTGATTTTATAAATAAATTTCCCAGGACAACAAGACAACATGATTCAATCATGGTAGTGGTTGATAATTTGACAAAGGATGCTCATTTTGTTCCTATAAAAATGACTCATACAACAACTAATATTGCATAAATTTACATGAGGGAGATTGCTAAGTTGCATGGGATACCTAAGGAAATTGTTTCAGACAGAGACACAAAGTTTACTTCAAATTTTTGGAGGGGATTGTTTAAAAGATTTGGTAGAAATCTAAACTTTAACACAACATACCATCCACATTCATATGGGCAGATAGAAAGAGTCAACCAAGTAATTGCAGACATGTTGAGGATGTATGTGATGGATAAACCATCTAAGTGGGAAGATTACTTGCACTTGGTTGAGTTTGCCTATAATAATGGGTATCGAGCTTCATTGAAAATGAGCCCATTTGAAGCTTTGTATGGTAGGAAATGCAATACTCCAGTGAGTTGGAACAAGCCAACAGATAGAGTTGTACTTCAACCATAATTTCTCAAGGATATGGAAGACCTGATGGTTATAATTAAGCATAATTTAAAGGCATCTCAAGATAGACATAAACTTTATGCAGATAAGAACATGATAGCTAGAGAATTTAAAGTGGGGGAGCGTGTGCTTTTAAAAGTGAAGCCCAAGAAGAGCTCTGTGAAGTTGGGTACTGTTACAAAGCTAGCATCCAGATTCTGTGGTCCATTTGAGATATTGGATAGAATAGGGCCAGTTGCATACATGCTTGCATTCCCTGCTTCCATGAATGTGCATAATGTATTTCATGTTTCTTTTCTAAAAAAAATATTTACATGATACTAATATTGATTGGAATCTGATTCAGGTAGAGACAGAGGGAGACTTTTAGGTTCAACCAATGCAGATATTAGACAGAAAATTCAAAATTCTCTGGAATCAAGTTATAGAGCTGGTAAATGTCTAGTTGACCTGCTACAGTCCCGAAGATGCTACTTGGGAGCCTAAAGATGCCATGCGGGTAGAGCACTCGCAAATTTTTGAAATTATGAATTATGTTTTGTATATGCACTGAGGACAGTTCCAAAATAACGAGGGGGGGAATGTAATACCCTGGTTTTGAGCCCCATATTAAATAATGTATTTTGTTAATTTATGAAAGGATAGAGTGCCCAAACAATTAAAAGTGGCTAGTGTGCCTAGGAAATGTAATGTTTTGATCATTATTAATAATAAATACATCACTGGCTGCTAGAAGGACAAGGAAAAGAGTTATAGGGGACTCTGGTTCCACAGGAGAGGGGGATTGAGATGCTAAGTATTTATTTTATATTTTATTTACCCATTTTTGTTTTAGTGGAGAATATTAGTTACATGAGCTTCTTGTGGGAAGCCCATGTTGTTCTTTAATTCCAAGAAATATATAAACCCGTCTTTGGTCTATTTGGGGGGTTCATTCTCTCACTCACTCTTTCATTGCTCATCATTCAGACCCCTTGTTATGATCTCTCCATTCATTCTTTCACCCACTTTTCATTCCTCATTCATTTTGATCTTGTCTTGGGAAATAAAAAAGAATTGTTGGAGAGGAGACATGGTTTTGTTGGATGTAATGACTGATGGTGTATTCCAACTGTGAATTAATGCTTGGATGTCTGAGATGCTTTGGAATGTGTTACATTTTTCTCATAGTTGTGAATCTTGAGATTCCCAACATGGAGATTATTGACCAGATGCACTAGAGCCCTGGAAGGAGGTGGATAGCCTGAGGGACTGCATGGCAAAGAAGGGGTTTCATTCTATTGGGATGTGCAGGATGGATAAAAGAGAGCTGGTGTACACTGGATTGTTGTGTGTGTTGAGAATCTTGTGAGAGATTGAGTGTTGATTGGGTTGGGAAGCTGAGTGACACCTTGGAATCGTCCTTGTGGATTCATAGCCCTGGCTCGGGGGTGACATTATTATTGAGACTTGGAACAATAGTTTCTATGGTTGGGTGGAACTTCCTTGGTCCGCATCCAGTTGGTGGTTCATTTCATTAAAGATAAGTGCTCTATGTCATGTGTTTCTATACTTATACATTTATTTCTGTTGTGTATTAATTAAAATCTTTGAGATGTGCAATTTTTATGTGTCTGATTGCTAGTTATTTATATGCATGGAATGTTTAAACATTATTTATACTATAGCATGGGTCTTGATATCTACATGTGAATATTTAGTGCCTCTTGATTAATTAAAAAATTATTAGAATCCAAATTCACTTCATAAACATGTTTTGAGGTAGCGTAGCCCATCCCGGGGTGGTTGGGTACATTACAAGTTTCCATGTCAATCATATACTATTTTTCGATGTTGGAGGATGATAAATTGGACTCTCTCCAACAATTCCCAATTAACTCATTGTAAATTGGGTCACCAAACCTCAAAATAATAAAAAACGGTGAGTTTTATAATTGTGTCAAATAGGTGCATCTTTGAGGGTATGTCATGAAAGTTTAATAGGACACATTGTCACACAAGCACAAAAAGTGTACCCATTACTAATCCAACAATGGGAAGCATGCTTTGGGTTGAATATAGGACTTCTAAATTGTACCCCTAGGTATGTACATGTAGTGGAGATCTTATAAATAATATTTCTATGCCCTAACCAAAACGAGGGAAAGGCTTTTTCTTAAACACTATAAATTGTTTTTCATGTTAATGGAGAAGCCATCATTCCTTGAAAAATTTGTTGGAGATCTTTTATATGTTCATGCAATTATCTATATAATGTTTTATTTGTTGTTATGATGCATTTGAATGTTGCAAGGTTTGATTCTCTATTGTTTGATTTTCCTTCTTGAATGTTGCAAGGTTTGATTTGCCATTAGACAACGAGGATAACTTACAAAATTAAGAAAGATTTTCCCCGAGTACCTTCTCTTCAATATCATGAAAATAACTCAATTAATCCTTTTTCAAAAAAGAAAAGAGTATGTATATTTGATGATATTGATAGCCTAAATGGTAGCAATCTACAAATTAGTATTGTACAAGAGATTTTCTACAACCAACATACTATATTCAAGGATTGCAAAATAGAAAATGAACTTAACATGCAAACAAGGAAGAAACAAGATGTCATACCCTCTTATCAATCCTTTTGTAATGGGACAAAATAATCTATGAATACTTTTCCCACACATTTATATGGCATTAGTCCACCTAGTTTGAGCACAAATAAGATGGTATACCTAAAGGAAGAAATAATACCACTTGGGGAAATTGATGAAAGAGATATTGATGTACAAGATAATTATCTACAATAATTGAATCCTAAAGTGTAATACCCCTAGGACAAGTCCCAATTGTATTATTAATTGTAAACATGTTTTGTAGGTTGGTAAGCCAAACAATTATAAGCTAGTAGGATTATGTGTTAGTAGGCCGAAGAGCCTAGGTGTTAAAGGCCAGGAGCCTATTTTGTACATGTAAATATTCATATTATTAATATAAAAACATCGTTGTATGTACATCGACCATGAAGAAAGAGTATGGGGGACTAAGCTCCACTAGGCTAGGTAAGGGAGAGGGGGCTAAGAGGTTGGAAAGAGGGGCTTAAGTCCAAGAGAATAATAATTTATTGTTATTCCAAAAGATGTTTAGAAGGATATGTTTTTATACTAAGTTCCTTGGGGAGGACAAGCGACTTCCAAAAGGAAGGAACATGCTTCATGAGTGACAAGTGTCGACTTAGGAACATATAGTCTTAAGGGGGGATTCTTGCTGGGGGGGCACTCATGTGCATGCACTCACTCATGCACTGAGCAAGCAAGGCACCAACCAATTCCTCCATTTTTGAAACCGTGACCATTTTGGCACCTCTGTAATTTACTGAATCATCCCTTGCCTTACCCGATTTAGTTATCGTGGTTTGAAGAAGTGGGTTTCCAAGCCCGTGGTTGAAGAAGAAGGTTGGCAGGCCTGTGAGCAACTCTCTCCAAGTGAGAGAGTGTGCTGAGGAAGTGATTTCTTTTGTAGGGAGTCTCATAGTTTCTACATAGCTATGAGAATTCCGGTCCGGCCTGTTTCTGAAGCCCAAGGTAAGGGAGGTGGAGCAACCGATGGACCGTGTGACAATGAAGGTGTATATTCCTGAGGTGGGACAAGCATGTGGAGATAAGTGGCTCCTGGGAGAGATTCCTTCCTCTTAAACTGTGTGACTTTCCTATTGACCTTACCTAGCCTAGGAATCCCTTGCCTGATGGAGTTTAGTCCTAGCTCAGGGGTGACCCACTACTAAGAGTGATGAGAAGTGTGGTCTAAGGCTGGGAGGTTCATGGAAGTTTTGCACATAGTTGGTGGTTTTACTCTAGTTAAAAGATAAGTATCATTTCTGTGCTTAAACATGTATGTTATGCATGTTTGTGATTCTTGCAATGTTATCATATGTTCTGTTGCATGTATGAATTACTATCAATTCCACAGGAGTTTGTATGATATATATATATATATATATGTTGATTCTATTTAATTGCATTAGATAGATATATATTTATATGTGTGAATACTAGATGTTATCTCTATCTTCCGGTTAAGTTTTATATGTGATTATTTCTGCAAAGTTACTCGGTGGCATGGCCTGGCCTACTGTTTAAGGCCGAGAATGTCAAATGAATGGTATTAGAGCAGTAAAGGAAATTTTAAGGTTGTTTGGGTAGTGTTACCTGACAGGGGTTGGTGGTTGGGGACGTTACATAAAGTGTATCCTATATTACAAGAATTGGACCAATTCTATGTTGTGGCCTCTTGGGATGAGTTGGACCAACTCTATGTTGAGGCCCCTTGGCTTCTACATTTTGGGATGAGTTGGACCAAATCTATGTTTTGGCCTCTTGTTGGATCCGTAGAACACTCTACATTGAACATAGCATGTTAACAAGTTGGCAATGGATCTATACATTTAATGTGGGAGATATTCCTAGTAGACTAGTTGGGATAGTAAACCTTGGGGGAGCTCCTCAAATATATCCCTTGTATATCCACATAGAGATTTGGAATAGCACATACTATGAACAACTGTATGGAGACCAATTCTTAAGCCATCATAGAGAAAAATGCAAAATTCACTTTCCATTACCCTTACCCTGAAAAAATTGGAGGAGAATCATTTGATGTGAGATGATGTTGGCCCAAGGTTGGATGTTGTTGAAAAGTTAATTGGATTCTAAGTATGTCGTCAAATACTGCTTGGATTTTCATATGATTAAAACTTGAATCTGACCTTCGTTATCCTTCAAAATCCAGAGTAGACTAGAACTACTAGAAAACTTGGTTGAAGAAGAAGCCTCCAACAAAAAAATCGGTGGGATTGGAGGAAAGTATTAAGTATGAATCTAAACATCAACAATAGGATTCATAAAATTTCTATACACCATGCTTGATTTGATGCTCATATTTATTTTTTCATATCTAATTAAACCATACTTTTTGAATGTAGTTCACATTTCATGACTTTCAAGTAAACAATCGTCATCTCTTCCAAAATACTTGGTTTGCTAACTTATCTTCTAATTTTATTGAGTGTAGGTACCACCAAATAGGTACCTATCAGATCTATCTTCCTCGACTGAGGATCAAGATATACTAGGAGAGGTAGAAAGTGAGACATATTGTACTAGATCTAACAGTTCTAGATCAACTAGAGCTGAAAAGGTAAGGAAAAGATTCCATAGATGCATGAAATTTTTTATTGTCGAAGGAGGGTCATGTGATTATGATGATGAGATCATAGGTGACATTGATTTTCCCTTTGTGTATAGACATCTAGTGCAATTATGGGTACCGAAGGAACTACCTCAATTGGACACATATTTCTTCATCAATGGGAGGATGTATTACATTTCTCCATCGTCCATACTTGAATTGGGGCTATTTTCGATGGATGACATAAAGGTCAAATATGGAACTATAATTGAATTGATGTAGTATGTCGAACCATGCTAAAAATACAATCATTGGTTGATGTTGGTTAGATATATGTGAAGTATGTGGAGATACAAGGTTGCTACAAATTATATACACCTAGTAGACAACAATCAAAACAAAGGGGCAACTAGATCTAACAGTTCTAGATCAACTAGAGCTGAAAAGGTAAGGAGAAGATTCTGTAGACACATGAAATTTTTTATTGTTGAAGGAGGGTCATGTGATTATGATGATGAGAGCATAGGTGACATTGAGTTTCCCTTCATGTATAGACATCTAGTGCAATTATGGGTACCTAAGTGTTATAACCCTAATTTGCACCATACATGCTTACCTGGCATCAGGCCATGTTAGATCCTTTCTTTGCCAAAACACTGCTAAAAAACTCTTTAAAAACCCTCTTTTATAAGGGCCCACATGCACTACTCCATTACTGCATGCGTGTACATGCTAGCTGACCTAAAACAACCCGCGTGGACTGACAAAAGCACGAAAAAAGGAAAGTTGTCGATGGAACACATAGCTTTGGGTGAGTTAACTGAAACTATCGGCCATGCATGGCCGAGGGTTCGTCCAAATACCTAGCTTCTTCTAGCCTATAAAAGAAGGGTTAGGGGTCCCATTTGGAGAAGGAGAATAAGAGTAAAGAAACTCTGCCCAATTTCACATTCCCATTGTCC
>JASDQU010309639.1:106691-130469 GCA_032191745.1 Picea mariana
GAAGAAACAAGATGTCATACCCTCTTATCAATCCTTTTGTAATGGGACAAAATAATCTATGAATACTTTTCCCACACATTTATATGGCATTAGTCCACCTAGTTTGAGCACAAATAAGATGGTATACCTAAAGGAAGAAATAATACCACTTGGGGAAATTGATGAAAGAGATATTTATGTACAAGATAATTATCTACAATAATTGAATCCTAAAGTGTAATACCCCTAGGACAAGTCCCAATTGTATTATTAATTGTAAACATGTTTTGTAGGCTGGTGAGGCAAACAATTATAAGCTAGTAGGATTATGTGTTAGTAGGCTGAAAAGCCTAGGTGTTAAAGGCCATGATCCTGTTTTGTACATGTAAATGTTCATATTATTAATATAAAAACATTGTTGCGTGTACACCGACCACGAAGAAAGAGTATGGGGGACTAAGCTCCACTAGGTTGGGTAAGGGAGAGGGGGCTGAGAGGTTGGAAAGAGGGGCTAAGTCTAGGGGCTTAAGTCTAAGATAATAATAATTTATTGTTATTCCAAAAGCTGTTTACAAGGATATGTTTTTATCCTAAGTTCTTTGGGGAGGACAAGTGACTTCCAAAGGGAAGGAATGTGCTTCATGAGTGACAAGTGTCGGCTCAGGAACATATAGTATTAAGGGGGGGATTCTTGTTGGGGGGGCACTCAGGTGCATGCACTCACTCACGCACTGAGCAAGCAAGGCACCGACCAATTCCTCCATTGATGAAATCGTGACCATTTTGGCACCTCTGTAATTTACTGAATCATCCCTTGCCTTAACCAATTTAGTTATCATGGTTTGAAGAAGCGAGTTTCCAAGCCTGTGGTTGAAAAAGAAGGTTGTCAGGCCTGTGAGAAACTCTCTCCAAGTGAGAGAGTGTGCTGAGGAAGTGAGTTCTTCTGTAGGGAGTCTCATAGCTTCTACATAGCTATGGCAATTCTGGTCCGGCTTGTTGCTGAAGCCCAAGGTAAGGGAGGTGGAGCAACCGATGGACTGTGTGACAATGAAGGTGTATATTCCTTGGGTCGAACAAGCATGTGGAGATAAGTGGCTTCTATAAGAGAATCCTTCCTCTTAAACTGTGTGACTTTCCTATTGACCTTGCCTAGCCTAGGAATCCCTTGCCCAATGGAGTTTAGTCCCAGCTCGGGGGTGACCCACTACTAAGAGTGATGAGAAGTGTGGTCTAAGGCTGGGAGGTTCATGGAAGTTTTGCACACAGTTGGTGGTTTTACTCCAGTTAAAAGATAAGTATCATTTCCATGCTTAAACATGTATGTTATGCATGTTTGTGACTCTTGCAATGTTATCATATGTTCCGTTGCATGTATGAATTACTATCAATTCCACATGAGTCTGTATGGTAGGAGTAATTTTGTGTTATTTGTTTTAAATTCATTAGTAATGCTTGTATATATATATGTTGCATGCATGTGTTAAATGTTTCTTTTGTTTAATTGCATTAGATAGATATATATTTATATGTGTGAATACCAGATGTTATCTCTATCTTCCGGTTAAGTTTTATATGTGATTATTTACGCAAAGTTACTCGGTGGCATGGCCTGGCCTGCTGTTTAAGGCCGAGAATGTCACAGGAATGGTATCAGAGCAGTAAAGGCAAGTTTAAGGTTGTTTGGGGACGTTACATAAAGTGTATCCTATATTACAAGAATTGGACCAACTCTATGTTGTGGCCTCTTGGGATGAGTTGGACCAACTCTATGTTGAGGCCCCTTGGCTTCTACATTTTGGGATGAGTTGGACCAAATCTATGTTGTGGCCTCTTGTTGGATCCGTAGAACACTCTACATTGAACATAGCACATTGACAAGTTGGCAATGGATCTATACATTTAATGTGGGAGATATTCCTAGTAGACCAATTTGGATAGTAAACCTTGGGGGATCTCGTCAAATATATCCCTTGTATATCCACATATAGATTTGGGATAGCACATACTATGAACAACTATATGGAGACCAATTCTTAAGTCATCATAGAGAAAAACACAAAATTCACTTTCCATTACCCTTTCCCTGAAAAAATTGGAGGAGAATCGTTTGATGTGAGATGATGTTGGCCCAAGGTTGGATGTTGTTGAAAAGTTAATTGGATTCTAAGTATGTCGTCAAATACTACTTGGATTTTCATATGATTAAAACTTGAATCTGACCTTCATTATCCTTCAAAATCCGGAGTAGACTAGAACTACTAGAAAACTTGGTTGAAGAAGAAGCCTCCAACAGAAAAATCGATGGGCTTGGAGGAAAGTATTAAGTCTAAATCTAAACATCAATAGTAGGATTCATAAAATTTCTATACACAATGCTTGATTTGATGCTCATATTTATTTTTTCATATCTAATTAAACCATGCTTTTTGAATGTAGTTCACATTTCATGACTTTCAAGTAAACAATCGTCACCTCTTCCAAAATACTTAGTTCACTAACTTATCTTCTCATTTTATTGAGTGTAGGTACCACCAAATAGGTACCTGTCATATCTATCTTCCTCAACTGAGGATCAAGATATACTAGGAGAGGTAGAAAGTGAGACATATTTTACTAGATCTAACAGTTCTAGATCAACTAGAGCTGAAAAGGTAAGGAGAAGATTCCGTAGACGCATGAAATTTTTTATTGTCGAAGGAGGGTCATGTGATTATGATGATGAGAGCATAGGTGACATTGAGTTTCCCTTCGTGTATAGACATCTAGTGCAATTATGGGTACCTAAGGAGCTACCTCAATTGGACACATATTTCTTCATCAATGGGAGGACGTATTGCATTTCTCCATCATACATACATGGATTGGGGCTATTTTCCATGGATGACATAAAGGTCAAATATGGAACTATAATTGAATTGATGGAGTATGTCGAACCATGCTAAGAATACAATCACTGGTTGATGTTGGTTAGATATATGTGAAGTATTTGGAGATACAAAGTGCTGCAAATTATATACACCTAGTAGACAACAATCAAAGCAAAGGGGCAACTATGTATATTGATGGAAGGCCAAAAGATTCTGGAAACATTGCGGGCTTTATAAATAGCACACGACCAGGGAAAACAACTAAGAAACTAAATTGTATGTTTGAGGGGAGTGAAGGAAATGGTATATTTGTATGTGAAAAAAATCAATAGTTGTAGGTGAAGAGTTGTTGATCGATTACAATTTGAATCGAACAGATGGAGGGGATGCTACTATGGGGGTAAATATCTTATATACCATTAAAACTAGACCTTTGATCAATCACTCTTATTATTATTTTTTTGCATTAATTATCTTGTATACCATTTAACTTAACCATTTTCATTAATTGTCTTGCTTCTTGTATTGTGGCAAAGTGACCATGCCCGGATGCCTGCACGGTCTGGAGGTAGATCCGAACATGTAAACTTCAATGTAATAACATTTATTTATTTATTATATAATAGTTTTTAATATGATTACAATATCTAATTTTTTTTAATGTTACAATTATTTTCATAAATTTTATTGATTGATTTATTATGTCAGGGTGACCGTGGAAAGTCACTTGTAGCTACATCCGTACGGGGTGACCGTGGAAAGTCACCTGCATCTACATCCATTCAGAGTGACCATGGAAAGTCACTCGTTGTGCCACATAAGGTAAATGTTAATAGTAACTAAATATGATTACAATAAGTAAATTTCTTTAATGTTAAAATTAATTTCCTTAATTTTGTTGTTTGATGTTTGTAGTCCACACTCGATGTGAATGATGAGGCATTTGAGGACGAAATGTTTTATTCTAAAAACCCAATGGAAACTGTTAGGAAGGCCCTGAAAAGGGAAAACATTTAATTACTTGGTTTGATTAGCAGAAGACCCATGATAGAGGAGATCAACGCAAGAATTAATGAGATGAAAGCTCAAATATATTCTTATGAGGTCAATGGCATCTTTACATAATTTTATCAGCTATGACATATATTCATTTATGATTTTTAGTTTTATATTTTTTATATGATCTGATAAAGTCAAGTATTCCTTTTGTAGGAGTTTTTAAAACTTGAGAGTGGATAGCCTACAGAGACCGTTATTGGTAGCAGTGATTCTCTAGTGCGGCCACAACGTCAACATAACATACTAGTGATGCTTTTTGACTCTCCTGAGGTTGGCCTCGAATCAAATGATAAGCATACTGATTTTGAGCAGAATGACATGCCCGAGAAGGGCCATATAGACATTGGGACTCCACATGATGTTGGAGATGAACCTAGTGTCGATTGTGAGGAAGATTATCCTAGAGTAGCATGGGTGAAAGGAACATGAACACTAGATGTCACATTTCTGGTGGATGAGGGTTGTGTTCCAATAAAGATATAAAAAATTGTAGATATTTATTAATTAATTGATTGATTTTTATCATGTAATTGAAAAACACATATGTCGAAATTATTTTAAATTAATGATCATAATGTTTTTGTAGGAAATAATGTATTATATAAGAACTTGAATGACAAGGCATTGGATCTTTTTGGCCACACCATTTGCACAAGGTGGAATGGCCAAGATAGAAATTTGAAAGATGAATTGATAAGCCATATGGTAAACTTGTTTGGAAATACATTTAACAAAAATGTGGTCACCCATTTAGCTGGAGAGAGTTTGAAATATACTAGAGCCCAATATAGGAAAAGATTGGAAGAAAACCTCAAGTATGAGTGCCCTCCCATGGTTTCAGAGAAAGAGTGGAAGGCATTGATAGAGGATTAAAAAGATAATTTTCTAAAAGGACAAGGAAAAGAACCACGACCTGGTAAAACAAGGTACAACACATATCGTATTTTTAGTGAAATCTGCTCATTTTTTTTTTAAAATAATAATTGTGACATCTAACACATTTCAAAATTTTCATAGGCTGCTTAACACCTCCAAAGAAACAAAGGCTAGAATGGGAAATCATGGGCAACATAAATTGGTCCAGGGTGGCTACAGAAAACTAAGAGCATGAATCGTAAGAATTAAATGATTAATTGTGGCAAATATTTATTTAACATTAGAAAGAAAATAATTGTGCTATTACAAAAAATTTTAATGATGTTATACATTGCAGGGAAATACGTTCAAATATGCTGCCACCGAGGAAGACCTAAAGCTTGGTTTTCAAAGTGTGGTTGAATATCGAAAAATCTTTGGGAAGACGTCAATCTCCCCAATTATGCAAATGAAGGTAAATAAAATCAAGAAGGCCATCATTGTAGTATACTTGTAAAATATATTCATGATTGATTATATCACCAATAACTAAATGTTTATATTTGTTTTAAGAAGGAGAGAAACCAAAGCAACGAGGGTAGTGGTACTCAACAACTACTAGTTGATAGTGGGGAGCACCTCTCACATGATATTGGGGAACAAACTAGCCATTCAGGTATGTATGCTTTAGAAATAGATGTATCTATTATGATTATAGATATTTATTTGTTGGCGTGTACTTATAAATTGTCTTCTTTCAATGGAAGAGCATGTAGCTCATGAGGGTGAACTACAAGAGGAACAAACAAGGCAAGCAATGAACACACCAGTTGTCACAACTAGATAGACAGGTAAAGAGAAATATTGTAATGTTATTCGAAATAATGAAATAGTTCTTTCAATAATATTTGAGCATATCAACATGATTGTTTTCGTTGTTGCAGTTGGCACCCATTTGCAGTTGTCTCCATGCCCTACTCATTGATGTACCAGAAGTATGGTATACGAGGGAATGCAAACACAATCAACACTAGGATAGGGCACAATAAATAAATTTCTAGATGAGGATGATATCCAAAATTAACTAATTGTATAAATTTATGACTTGTATTTTGATGACTATCATTAGTAATATGAATGAATGTTTATATGACTTGCCTCCTTATGCATGAATTTTTATATGTTTATATGTATTGATGACTTGCATACTATTGCATGAATGTTTATATGTTTTCTATGTAAAATAAATCATTTATTGGGTATGGGGAATTGAGAGAAATGTGAGGGGGGGATGGGAGGGCCATATGAGCTTCCACCTTCACATGGTTGGCCCTGTTCAGTACAGAATAACCTATTCACAAAACAAAGAGAAGCTCATTAAGGTGTTCCACTTTAGTATTTCTAGAGACTTTCACATGTTTAAATGTCTATTTATTTGCTTATATATTATTTACTCGTATAAAATTTTTGTCTTTGATGATTTCTGCAAGTCTTGGTGATGGAAATGAAAATCGTGGACAACTTTTATCAATTTGTATGGGCGGATGGACCTAGAAAAAGGACATTGATAAGGTAAGGGTTTTAACATGTTTTTTATAGTCTAGTTATCCCATTAGTTTTATTATATTAGTAATTTATAATTGGGTGCCTATTTTACAATTGCATGCTTTTTATAGTCTTTTACATTAGATCATAGTCGTCTCGGGGGTGCATATTTTATACATGCATCATATATTTGTATGAGAAGAAATTTGTAGGATAAGAATAAAACATAAATTGTAATCAACGAGACTAATTGAATACCATCATATAGTATTTTTTCTTCACACTCATCCAAGCTACAATAATTGATCACCTACCTTGTCATCATAGTATGTGTGTAGAAGTTTAGATAGGGGTGCCCATCAATTTTTCTCAAGATGGAAAAAATTGAAGGGTGGTTGTTGCAGCCACAACACATTCTAATTTTTAGAATTTATATTATGACCCAATTTAGAAATGGCATGGACACTCTACTTCAAACAATAGTGGTGCAACTACCATTTGTTTATATGTTGAGAGAAAAATCTACCATGAGAAAATATGAAAAAAGAAAAAAAATCTTCCCCTTGGCCCAAGAAAGTGTTTTGGTAACACTTGTAATGTTCCTTAGTGGATGAAATATATACCTTAGAATATCTGGTAAACCATCAAACCAATTTTCAACAAATTTTGTTTACCCTTGCAAGTTTCGCAAAGCTTCTATTGCAAAATAGTGCTCTATTCCAACTCATTATGCATGTCTAGCACTAGGTCTTCAACCTCTGGAAAAAATGTCAATTGTTCCTCCCCTTCATGAAGCATGCAAGGTTATTTCAAATGCTTGGAATTGATAATAGATTAAAGGCCCATATATGGTGGCAACACTAGTTGAAAAACATTTCCCCCACCTGCTGCATAATTTCAAAGGGACCATACCTAATGTATTTTAGTTTATTCCCTAGGCCTTGCATATATTGTTTACTAAGATGTAACCACATTGTAAATCCCACCTAAAAATGATGACATACTCTATGTCAATCATGCCTCTCCTTGCACTTTTATTTTTTCTCTGCAAGTCCTCTTCCATTTGTCTATGTGTCTATTGAATTCTTTCAATGAACCTTATGGATTTGTGTTTATCATCATCTCGCCCCATCGAATTCTCTTCAATATTTTGAGAAAATGAAATTTTAAAGATAATTCGAGGTAAAAATACCAAACTTGTCTTGAAGGGTGACTTACTTGTTATTAGGGCCCTACCCTAACCTCCCTATTTAAGTGTACTTATGAGTTAGTTAATTAATGTATGAGGCCATCTTATTTGAATAAGGTCCACTAGATATTTGACGTGAGGTTACTCAATGTAAAAGGGGCATATATATTAAATAAGGCCCACTAAGTATTTAGTACTCATCAATGATAGGACCACTCATGGATTAGGGTTTGGGTTGCGATAAACAATTTATAGGGGTAGGAAGATATGTAATCTTTTGTCAAGTATTATCATTGTATTGGAACTTTTCTCACTTGGAGGCTTCCCTATTGAAAAGAACTATGAATATTGCTTTGTTTCTCGTATCAATATAAGGGTTAATATTTTGCAAGTTCAATACTCTTGTTCTTTGTATTTTACTTTATCTAGTTATATATATATATATATATATATATATATATATATATATATATATTATATTTCTCTTAATTCATTGTTTCTAGATAAGTACACTACAAATGGTATTGGATCTCTTTCTTGTGATGACACGTTCTCAGTTTTTTTTGAATTTTAAATTTTAACTTTTTTAGACTATGTATGTGTTCCAACATATTTAAACATAAATATATATGGTTTAAATGGTAAAACTACAGTTATGAATCTTACATGTAAGACATAAAAGTTGGGTCACATGGTTGGAAACCCTTGTACACTTATGTTGGTACCTAGAAAATAGTATTATGTCAATTAGAATCTATTCATGGATTTTATCTTCCATGTATGCTTGGGTAAATAATAATCCCCCTAGGCATACCTAAAACCCACCCTACAAAATAAAATTCAATTTTTTGTCACTATAGTACATCGAGCATAATATTTGGGAAGATAATTCTCACATCCCTTGGAATAAGGGGGTATGGCTAAGGGTATGGTTGATCCTCCTTATTTATAGTCATGAGATATTGGCTAAGTACACATGCCTTTTATGTGTTTATATTTGACAAAAAAACACATGCCTTTTATGTGTTTGATTTTACAAAACATTGAAATAAAGCTCATTTCACTACCCAGAAGAATCCTACTCACTTTTCTATCCTAACTCCATGTCCTTCAAATAAATACCCTAACTCCATGTCCTTCAAAGAAATAGAGAAAATTTGTATGGAAAGACACAAGACCTTCAATCTTCAACAATAGTGGCTCTCTCACTTACATAAATACCATCCAAAAACTTTCAAATATCCTTCTTCTTCATGTGAGATTTCTACAATATTAAAACTGCAATGTATAAGACAAAGGCATCATCCTATAGTTTTACTTCATGGCCAATACATGTTGAACTCCTAACACATATTTTCTGTATAAATATTACATTATTCAAGTGGCTAGTATATATAATTTTTTTATTGCTATAATATCGAAAAAGGTATAAGAGACATTGGAAAGAAGAGTAGACTTAAACACTCAAACATCCATAGGCAAAGAAATGCCCCTCATAGGGCAGAGACTATAGCCAAAGGACCGCTGCAAGTCAATAGACTCTTAAGGTATGCTATATTTCACCATTATAAACATGTATAGCTTGAAGGAAAGAGATAAAAGGTTTTTTTTATATCTCATGCAAGGAATGTTGAGAATCCTTATATCCAAGCCTCCATTTTCCTGCTAGATGAATATTCACAATGTATTTTGAGGAAGGCTTTGATGCCTCTTTCATAAAGCAATAAGGCTAGGAATAGCTCTCAAATGAAGAAAGATTATATTTGTATAAGATGACACATGAATCCATTGGCATTCAAACCCATTATATAATTGAGAATAAATACACAAAATATGTAAGGTTGGAAAGCCAAGTATGCTAGGATGTCCACTTATTCTAGGAAAGCCAAGGATTTAGAATCTAGAAGGGCAAGAGTTATTGGAAAATCTTATAAGTAGACACATTGCATTCATGCAAAACATCAATTTCAATATTGTAAGCTATATTCACATGCTAATAAGAGATATTGCTATATTGTTTTCTTATAATCTTGGAATTTATCAGTAGTTGTAGACTATTATTGCCTTTTATAGTATTCTTGAAGCTTGTAGAAATGGATGTTGCAATCTATAAACTATTCTTGTGTGCATAATGTCTATGCTTAATTATCTTATGAAGTGCTAACATATTGATGTGAAGTAGGTTATATCTTGACATGTTGTAGGTTATCCTTGGTTTCTCAAAGTTGCTTTGGGGTTTCAAGCTCTATTTCGTGGATTGTTTTGTTGTTGTATGTATTTCTCCCTTTTGTTTCATGTCAATGAGTTCATAAATTATTCTAGATAGGATTATATTAGCTTCATTATACATTTGTATTCATAGTTTCTTTTTATTTTAGTTCATAATCCCATATTATAATTGTTGGACCATAACTAGAGGGTTCGCAATTTCAATGGAGGAAGGTTTAATTGGGTCTTTTCTTGTGTTAACTTGTGAAGTTAATAAGGGATATTTCCCAATGAAATTCCCCCATGCACTTGTGAAGTTAACAATGGACATTTCCCTAGGCCTTTTTGGCAAGGATTCCTTCAAAAGATTAAAATCAAAGTGAATTGGGTTGAAGTTGGTGGTCGACATGCAATTTTTTTTTTTTTTAAACCTACAGTCCTCGTCTCTATAGCGACGAAAAAGCGTGGTAAGTATAACATTTTCATGGCAACAAAAAAATATCATTTATGTTTTTCCACAGATGTTTCTCGCTATAGTGATGACAAATCGTGGCAAATATAGCATTCTAGTGGCAACAAAAACTTATCATTTGTGTTTTCCATGGATGTTTGTCTCTATAGGGATGAAAAAGCATGGAAAATATAGCATTCTCGTGGCAACAAAAAATTATGATATGTGTTTTGCCATGGATGTTTGTCTCTATAGAAACACAAAAGCGTGGAAAATATAGCATTCTCGTGGCAACAAAAACTTATCATTTGTGTTTTTCCATGGATTTTTGTCGCTATAGGGACGAAAAAGAATGGAAAATATAACATTCTCATGGCAGCAAAAACTTATCATTTGTGTTTTTCCATGGATGTTTGTCTCTATAGGGATGAAAAATCGTGGAAAATATAACATTCTTGTGGCAACAAAAACTTATCATTTGTGTTTTTCCACAGATGTTTGTCTCTATAGAGACAAAAAATTGTGGCAAATATAACATTCTTGTGGCAAAAAAAACTTATCATTTGTGTTTTTCCATGGATATTTGTTGCTATAGCAACGAAAATGTGTGACAAATATAACATTCTTGTGGAAACAAAAAATGAATGTTTTTTCGCTATATAAACAGATGTTTGTCGTTGTATATAAGGATATGTGTCGTTATATAGATGGATGTTTGTCGCTATATAGACGAATGCTTGTAAAAAAAAATGCTGCAACAAATGCTTATCAAACAAATGGCATGTGGCAGCCATATTTCGTGGATACTGCCACAATGAGTTCTTCTTCGTCGATATAGTGACGAAAAAGGATCCACGAAAAATAAGACCCACTTTCATGGAAAGTTTAACGAAGAAGTATTGCAATAGCAATGAAATTGCGTGGAAAAATTGGTCATATTTAGTAGTGGGAGTGCAAACACACCAAGGAGATTGCCTAATCATGAGGTGAAGCATGGGGTAGAAGAAACCAAAAGAAGGGACACACCAAAGAGGTTGGGGTGCGTCAAAATGAGGAGCACACCCAAGGTTGGTATGCATTGGTCCTAAGGGATGTGGTGGTTGATGAGCACATGGGTTCATTTGGGCACATGAGTCTGCAAAGGGGTGTGTCGGTTCATTTGGGTGCATTGGTCCTCGAAGGGGCCCAACACACCCAAAGGATGCGACGTTCATGAAGGTGATGTTTGGAGTCCATATAAGAGCACAAGGTGCACAACCAAGAAGACACAATAAGTGGAGCAAGATCAAAGTCATGGTTCTGTAGTATACTTGGACGAAGAGAGGCAAGATCTCTCAAGGAGCCAAGTTGCTCCACATGAGAGGACTTGTGCTACCTTGAGGTGATTCTGTGGATAGATTTGGGTGACCTTCTTTGGGATGAGTTTGGGGAATTCTTGTTGTAGGTCTGGGTGAGGCATGTTATGAGACAGAACTACAAGTCTATGTGAAGTCTTGTGACAGAAAGAGACGATGAGTTTAAGGTGAGTGCATGTTTGAGGTGTACCACAAGAGTTGTGAAAGTTGTTATGGCATATGAGTCTTGGTGTGAAAAATATTTGCATGAGTGTCTTGGTGAGGTTAGGTGAGTTGTATGACTTGGTACAAGTTGTAAACCGAGATAGTACTACTCATATTGTAATTTTTTCGCAATAATAATACTTAGTCGGGTGCTAGAAATGTTTCGGACCACCCACACTATATCTATGTGTCTCTTGTTTGTTTTGCAAGTGTTCTCTTCATTTCATGGATGTATGATTAAATGAATAAGTGTTAAGACTATTAACAAATTTTCTAAGTATAAAAGAGATTTGCACTAGAGTATGCGTGTGATTCATTCATATCCTAGAATAAAGTATGGGTATGCTCTAGGTGAAGAGACACAGTTTATAAGAAGTATCCTTGGTGTTTCCAAGAAGCCAAATGAGAAACGAGGTGGTGTTACATGCCCTCAAGAGGTGCACGATCACAAGATTCAGGAAGGAATCATGTGGGTATGTAACAATAATGATAATTAAGTTATTTATGTATTCTCTAAATGCATTTAACCCTAAAAGGGCATTGGTTATATTCTCCATTTCCATTCTCCTTTCATAAACTAGTCTCTTAAACTATATACTAATACTTTTGATAGATTAGTGTATATGCTCTTTAAGAGAAATTCCCAAGTCTAAAGTGTTTAATTTCTCATGTGAAAACATGTTCATGTATATCATAGGTATTGTATTTACATGCTTCAAGTTTCTAGTAGTTTGTGTATGACCCTATTATTATGTTCTTCAATGTCTTAGTATTACAATGCCAAGATTGACGTCTTCAGTTTTTCTCATTAGTTTTATTGACTCACGTCTAAGGTTTTTCTTCTTTATGTTCTCAAACTAGCACCTATCATTGTAACTTCAAGATTTATTATCTACAATCATACTCTCTATTTGTAGGATTTACATGCACATGTGTATGGTTTCCAATTTGTAAACCCTTCGTTTTACTCCGTTAACCCTAAGTTGAACCTGATCTTCCATTTTGGATATAATTTTTGCTCATGTTTGCTTTGTCTATAGTTGCTTCCTTCTTTTGCATATGGGAGTTATGGCCTCGAGTTGTATTTTCATGCCCTCCAAGAGAATTCATTCATAATGATAAAAGACCTTTTGAACCCTTTCTATTCCATAACTATAAATTTTATAAAATTTCCTGGAGTTAATGTTTTGGATTTTATTATTATTTTTATTACTATTAATATGATGATAATAATAATAATAATAATAAATTTTTAAAGTCATATAATAATCAACTTAATCATAATGATTAAAGATTACATAAGTTTTATAAAAAAGGCCATAAGAACAACTCCAAAAGTATAACATTGTCAATATCTATCAATGTTACCAACATATCAATATGGGTGCCATACAGGGCCAAAAATAAATTTTTTCTATAAAGGTAACATAGGATAAACCACTAGATTTTTGTAAAAAAAACATAAGGACAACTAGTTGATGTAGAATGTCATGTTAAGTAGTTGTTGGGATAGTGCCTATGTCAGGAAGAGGGTCTTTGTCCCCATAGTTTGATCCCCATCCTATTGTTGTAGGATCATGATTAGTGAGAATTGGATTCCATCCATCATTCTCACTCTTCATAGGTTTCCATGGTTTAAAGATGATCTGGATTATGATGAGAATGAAATGAGATACAAAGGAAAACGTAGTAGAAACATAGAAATACAGTGAAACCCAACTTCTATTAAAAAATAAAATAGTAGAATGTCGTAGAACACAAATTGTCTAGAATGGGGTAGCTTATCTCTGAAAAGACAGAGATGTTGGTTACGCTTCATTTGCAACACACTTTACATCACACTCCATTTCATTCTTAAAGGACCTCCTTCACCTTGATTATATATGAGAGAGTGAGAGGAGAATAATTCATGTTGACGAAGGTTGAGACCAGGGTTCTCTAAGGTTGCCAACAAAAGGTATCGTTGTAGTCTAGCAACATCGACATATTCATATTTCCACAAGGAAAATAAGTCTCAACTGAGGTGTAGCCGAGACTTGGATGATGAAGTGAGTCAGGGAGAACGCAACATTAATTTTATCTTAATGCTAATTAGATCCACGTAATGGATCCCAAAGACATACACAAATAGTGATCAAATACTAACCATACAAAGAAGTAATAGTGCGACATAAACATAGATTCATATACATCAAGACAGAGCAACAAGAATAATAATTTTAGGCCCCAAAATAGTCCAATATATTAACAACATCTCCCTTATCTATCATACAATAAATGTTTTTCTCATGCAATAGCTTGTAATATGAGATCTAGCCCCAAATACCTATTATCCCCTATCCTAGGGATAACTAAGGAGATTATATCTAGAGGCCCACAGGTCCTAGACATGGAGTATCGAGAGCCATATGAATTGAGCTTGGCCTTGGAGGGCCCATCTTTTCTTTAGCGCCTCCTATCTATCAGCAACAACAAAATCCATCCCATCATCCTGATTCTGAAGTAGCAATGGGTTTTTCTCCATGAAGTAATGAGTCTAGGTATTATAGTATATGTAACTCTGATTTTTGAAGCATTTGAATATGTGGATTGAACTCTCTTTTGTTTCATGATGTTTTCTTGGAAATTATTCTCTTTAACATGTCCATACCCGGGGGGTATGTCAGAGTGCCCTAGTAAGTTGGTTCCCTTAGGGATGAGTTGTCGCTGGGTGGATCTATGAAAGATCATCATCCATCCCTTCCATACTTACCACTTTTCATCATTGTCCTTCTCATATTTCCCCTACCTTGGTTCAGGCATTGGGTTTTCCAAAGTTACTAAGGGTTGTGTTATCGCGCAATTTATACTTCGATAGAAGAAAAGGTAAAGGAAAGAAAATTGGTGTAATGGGAGACTATCCTATCACTATCACCTCAATAGGATGTCCCTTTCTATTTGGGGTGGTAGGCCTAGGGGGGATGCCCCCAGTGACCTAGGGTTTTGAGAAGGCAAAGTCAAAGTGGCTAGGTAAATATCCCCTCTCACAAGTCACCACTGATCAGAAAGTCTGGTTTAATAACCAATGAAGAGATAATATGACATAAGTGTACCTGCCCAAAACAAAGCAACAAGAAAACTATATATTTGCAAGTACACTTGATGGTTAACACTTCATAAAACCATGGACTTTCTTAATAAAATAAATTAGCTGAATATGATGAAGTAAACATAAATTTTATAACAACAATATTTATAGATCAATAATTCACATACAATTTCTTGAAAGTAGCTTCAAACTGTCTTAAAATCATTAACCATTTAAATCATAACACTAGCATTTGATAGAAGCACATAAGACAAGATATAATTCATCCTTTTCAATTGAATTTATGATGCTGCATCTAATGGTTGTAGCTTACTTTAGTAACAACAAAAATGTTGTTAGTAGGTCAAGATATTCTAGGGTTAGAAAGTGTTAGTAGGTTGTTTGAGGTAAAATATTTGAGGGTAGGTTTCATCAATCAAACAATTTTAAGGTCTAAATCAGTTCCTTTTAGGGTTAATGGAGTCTCTTGTAGCAGCAAAAATTGAAGGAAACAAATGATAATGTAAGAGCTAAGGACTATGAAGGATGAATATTGAGGTGTTGGTAAGCCAAGGCCTGAATCAACAAGCCTTAGAAGGAAAACAACTACTAGGAAGTAGGTAACCCTAGGCCCTAGCAATTTTCCTTATTCTTTAGCTCAAGCTTGAAACAATTAATGGCTTGATGAAGAAAATGGTACTAGAGTGATAAAATGGTAGGGATCCAGTACAATGCTTCAAAGGTAGGGTTTATAGCACAATCTAGTAGGTGAACAATTGTTAAGACAAGGACAATAACATGTGCTTGTTCTCCTAGGGTTTTACACTAGCAATTTCATAATCTTGGAATAAATGCAAAGTAAATACACCATAACCATTCAAACAAAAGAAGGATTGCAGAAATTCACTTACATCCACCAATAATAATCTAGCAATAAGCCTAGTTGAATATTTTCCACCAAGAAAAATGCCAAGAAACACCAAATTAAGCCTCCTCCAAGAGATGCGCCTAAAATTTCAGGCAATAAACCCTAATTAGGGTGCAAATTTCAGACCTCACTTAAGTGTGAGTGAAAGATGATATAAAATAAGAAGTAATTTCCCCTTAATTATACAATACTAATGACCAGAATTAGGTCAAAAAGGCCGACATAGACAGTTAGAAATAATATCCAGTTTTTACATTAAATGTCATAATAAAACCCTAAAACAAGCTGCTAAGGTGACTTCATGCCCTTTTAGGGTGACGTTAGCCCCTTTTTGGGCAATGTTGGCCTCCTGGACAAGTGCTCAAAGAAATTATACTAATCTACAAGACAATTTTGAAGGGAACACTAGGACGTCCTATAGGGCTAAATCTCATTGGATGTGGGATGTTTCCAGGAGGAGTCAAACCTAGGCCATGTGAGTGGATGAGTTGGAAAGGGATGTCTGGGAAACGGGTGCAGTGATAGTAGGGAAATGTATGAATTAGCTATGGGTGCCTCTGAAGAGGGTGAGTTGAACCTGTCATGGATGCAAATGTTTCCAAGCCCATTCATGCATTTTATCTTTTATTCTTATTGCTTTTTGTTTCAAGATGCTAGTTAGGGGATAGTGCCCTAGCATGGTGACCAGTGGTGAAAATGTTACCCACAAGCATTTCAAAGAAATGAGAAGGTTGGCTCGTGATGAGACCCCCTTTCTCTTGGCTATGCCACCAAGAGCCACTACCATGGCATGGTGACCAACTATTGGTAGTGTCATACTGCTACATGTCCATGGACCTAATAGGATAGCTCATGATGAGACCCCCTATCTTCTAACTAGGTCTTGTTTTATTATTTTTATGGGTCCCTCTATTTCTTGCTGAGAATATTTTTATTTCTTTCTCGGGGATCCCTAGGCGAAGCATCTCAAGGTTTCATTCTTTTGTATTTTATCTTTTTCCAGCTACTTTTACCCTCTGGGAATTTATCCACTTCTTCCCACAAGGTAAGGTACAACCCTTAGATATTTGGCCAACCCAATGCCTGGACCAGTGTAATGGGATGGATGAGTGGGAAAAAGATGAAAAGTGGTAAGTATGGTGGGAGCAGACGATGGCCTTTCATGAATCCCCCCAATGGAAAATCAAATCCTATGGGTACCAAATTACTAGGGTATCCTGTCATTCCCCCCAAGTGTGGTCAAGTGGAAAAGCATAAGATCCAATCACCTATTAGAAACAAAAATAATTAAATGCACATATTCAAAGGTTTTGAGGATTAGAGTGACACATACCATGATACCTAGACTCATTACCTCATGGAGCAAGATCCATTTTTGCTGCAGGACCATCCCAAGGTGATGGATGCTGTTGTTGCTGACAAAGTGGAGGCATTGAAGAATGAAAGGATGGGCCCTCCAGGCCCATGATCAAGTCGATTTGGCTCTCGGTACTCCATGTCTAGGACCTGTGGGCCTCGAGACATAATCTCCTTAGTTATCCCTAGGTTAGGGGATAACATCTGGCTCCAACTCGAGGACATGTGCTCACCGTAGAGCGCATGAGAACATCAACATCTCTAGCATAACCTGTGACCTTCTTGATCTCAACATAAGGTTGTTAGAAATCATTTGGGGTGGTGATATCACCCCCGAATCATATATATAATACACAATGTGAAAAAAAGAAAATGTACAAATGTGAATACAAACTATTTTAGCATGAAATGAAAATGGTATATACAATGAATGCAAATGCCTACCTACTTACCTCTACTTACCTGTTGGCTGAAAGCTAGATGTAATCAAACAACCAATGAAGCCACCCTAGCAATGTCTCACAATACTTGCCTCTGTGCTTCATCATAAACCAAAACAGTGATAAGTTAAGCACAAAAATAACATGAGTTAGAGAATGTAGTATATCATCAAAAATCATAAATTCTATCTCATGGAGGCGGGAGGGAGGGACAAAATCATGCCAAGTCATACTCTCAGGAGAGTGTTCAATCCACTTCAGAAAGGGATCATGGAATTTCAAAGGTCCAATAGACTGACTCAAAGATTTGAAGGTTGTCTATCTTGGAAGTCTTCACAATTTGAGGTCTGGGAAGGAAATAGAAAAAACCTGGAGGGTGGCTAGGAAGTTCTTAAGGGAAGGTTGAAAGACTAAGATGATATACTTCTTCTTGAGGTATTGAACTTGGCCTTGAACTTGAGGGTTTTCCTTAGAGGAAACCTAATATGAAAGAAATACTTCCCAACTACACCTTTAATGACACATCATGGTAAAGTAATTGAAGGTGGTTGAAGAACGTTATCACAATGATCCTTCTTCGGGAAAATGATGTCCTTACTCCTATCAAGATATGAACACAGTGGTGTTTGATAATCCTCTTCATGGAATAAATTTGAATGCTCAGAGGAATAATCGTCAAAATCCTCAAGGTATGCCTGAAAATCATCAAGAGGATACGGTGCTAGGTCAACCCTGGGTGTTTGAAAAGTATCTGTAGTTATGTCATTTCCTAGTTTCCAACTGTCAAAATTAGTAACCTCATATGATAGTTGCAAAGGAAACCTCTGAGAATGAAACTCAATGTCATAAATGGGATCCTTATTAGAACCGATCACATACCAATTACGCCTTCCAACACGTATGAAATCGTCAATATCAACTATGTTACTATTTGTATCATAACATGAAGGATTCAAAACATTCAAGGGCTCATCCATCTCTTCTTTAGTTCCCAAATCATAAAGTAAAGAATCAAAATTTCCGAAAGGAAGGTAACTTATTGTGTTAGTTTCTTCTTGTGCATGAGATTTGAGGACTTGGGTGTATTCAACATGCATCATAGTTTCATCCTCATGAGTTGCCCCTTCATATTCAATTGTACAACAAGGAATATCTACCTTTCCCGAGGATTCCATTTCTTCTCCCTTCTCTGAATCATAAAACAAGGCATTATCAAGATCTTTAAAAGGAAAGTCACTAAACTCATTCTCTTCTTCTTGTGTAGGGGGAAAAGGCTCGTGGATGGATTCATCAGAGGGAGGAGGGCATGTCGATAATTCATCATATTGTTCAGGTTCCATCTCCTCAATTGTGTCTTCAACAATCCTTTACTCTTCCCTGTGGGATTGGAAAACCTCATCAAGATATTTTCCCTTAGCATTTTGTTGGTCAATAATTTGTTCCCATTCTTCTTGGAAATCAATAGTAAAGGTTTCAAGGGAAACTAATATTTCCAAAATAAGAGTGTCTGGGGTACCTTTGGGGTCATCAATTTTGGTCCCTAGAGAGAAGATGTGTTTTCCCTTGGACAAAGAGATATTATCCTCGATTTTCCTAGCCATGTAATAGGCATCATGGATTGTTTTTGGCCCATTTTTATTTAGGAGAAACCCCAAATGCACCGAGAGTTTGTTGGTATAGAGATACAGGAGGTACTTGTATTCAGGATAATGGATTTTAGGAATCTGATACAACAATCCCTCAAACCTAAACTCGAAATCCCTGACAGTCTCATTCTCAACTTGTTTTACATATTCGAGTCCTTTTAGTAATGTTTGGATATCTTCCAATTTCATACCCCATTTTTTGAGAATGATTTCTTCTAACTGGTTGTTATAACCCTAAATTGCACCACACATGCTTACCTGGCATCAAGTCAACTCATGTCCTCTCATTGCCAAGACATCTGCTGAACAACCTCTTCAAAAATCCTCTTAGGTAAAGGAAAACGCGCCCTAACCCACTACTGCACACGTTTGAACGCTGGCAGGTCTTCTACAGCCCGCATTTACCTAACAAAGCACAAAAACAGGAAAGTTGCCGACGGGAAAAAAATCTATGGGTCAGTTAACTGAAACTCCCAGCCATGCATGGCCGAGAGTTCGTCCAAAACCCTAGCTCCTTATAGCCTATAAAAGGAGGGGTAGGGGTACTATTTGGAGGAGGAAAATTATAGCGAATAAACTCTGCCCATTTGCCAAGTCAATTTGTCCCAACCCTTTAGCCTTTCCTCAAGCCTAAGGAGAATTAACGCAAAGCAGTTGGAGGAAAAAAGAAGAGGAGGAGCCCAGGATCAGGATCAAGGAATGGTGGCCGGTCTCTATCATTATTGTAAGTTGATTCATCTTGAGATTAATAAAAGAATACTTTTCCCGTCCCAATGCATGAGTTATATGTGATTTGTGTAATTTATGCTTAATTTCTAACCCTCAAGTAGAAAAATAGCATGCATGCGTAGTGTTTTGTCTTGATTGCAAGTTAACTTTGGAAGGAGCCGCACGAGCAAGCAGCTAAGAAGCGCAACGGAGGATCTACACCAAACATCAGTAAAAAAGGTTAGTAGTTCCTTTCCATGTATGTGTCTTGAAAGAGGGGTTTAAGTTTTGGGTGGTAGGTTAAAAGGTTATTTATTTAAGGTCAAAATCTGCATGCAAGCCTAGCCCTAGCTTGTTAGTCCGTAGGGTATTATTTCCCAACAACAGAATTGGTGACTCCACTGGGGAATGATACTCTTTAGGGTCTCCGGATTTAGCTTTTGGGTAGTTTAAGAGATTAGATTTTTTGTTTCTTTGCTTGTTGTTTTTCAACAAGGTCTGAGCTAGCAAGGAGCCTGGTTCTTTATACCAGTGTTCCTTGACTCTTGCTTGACAACAATTTTCGAGACACACAGAGGTACACGCGGCCTGCAGAAGGCCTGCACGCGTGTGCCCGCACCCTAACCTTCTATAGCCCACGTTTGAACGCTTGTTGCAGTGGTTTCAGTAGCGTGTAGGAGTCAAAGAGCTTGAGAGGCAGTCCTCCTCTTCCCTGTCAGAATTTTTACATTCTCAGGGGGCTTTCTGGATCCTGTCTGAGTCTTGCTGGTTCACAGTCTTGTCTCAGTTTACTTTATTGCGTCTGGTTATTTCTTGCAATTGTTTTTCTTTTCTGATAAGAAGAAGTATCCAAGCCTTCAAGAGACCCTGGTTGTCAATACCAGAGGCCTTTTCCAGGTCTGGGCTACCTGTGTTTAGTTTTGTCCTAGAGTTCATACATACACGCGGCATGTGCAAGTACAGCCCGCGGGTACCCGTGCGCTGTTGTAGCTCAGCACGCGTTTGCACGCGTGCTGTTTAAGAGACAGTCGCGGGCTTGATAGGTTACTTTTCAATCAGGGTGGGGCAGTTATCCCTTCCTATGGTGAGAAGTGTTCCTTTCAGGTGTTTGAGTCAAGGGTTGCACAGTCAGTAGGTTAGGGCCTCTTACCCTTAGCCTGTTTTTTCTTGGTTGATTTTTGATAGAAAAGATAAAAAGAAAAAAAATTGTTTTATGGTTTTTAGACAAGCAGAAGAATTTGTGCTTTTTGATTACCATAGGGTGTCTTTGCTTTGAATCTTTGCAATCTGCGCTTTAAGCCATATTTTTGTTTTGTTTTCTTGGTTTTGTGCTTGTCGGCATTTTCCCTTTGTTGCTTCATTTAGCACTTAAATAAAAAAAAATATATATATATATCTCTTTTTCATTTTCTTCGTTGTTTGAAGATTGTGTTTCTGCATCAATAGCTAGAAATAAGTCTTTTGTTCATAAGTTTTTGTAGTGCATCTAGAGTGTAAGTAGCTCGTAGTCAAGCGAAATTCCTTTATGTTTGCTGCATGAAATCTTAGAAGAATTGAAAAGAAAAGAAGTCTTTCTTGTGTGAAAAGTTGTTGATTTTTGCATTTAGTAAAAGCATTTTGTTTTCAGCATCTTTCATTTGTTTTTGCTTTGAGTCTTTACACATCATCAGTTTCACCTTCATACCTTGTGACGTAAAAAAAACCCATAAAAGCAACGCTAATTAAAATCTATTAGAATTTTTTGTTTGTAGGGTTCATACACTAGTTCAGGACTAGGGCCTTGGATTAGGTTGGAGAGGAAACTCTCCAAGGCCACGCAAAACCAAACATTGGAGTTTGTGATAGGGAGTGTAGAAGTCCAGTTTCGTGGAAGTTATCCGGGACCCCCCTCTAACAAAGGGGATAAACACGAGGTCGCGTAAGGAAAGTTAGCGGAGATAACCCCTCCAAAGCCGGACCGAGCGTAGTGGAGAACACATATCGAGGATTTGTCTTGGGATTCCGTCGTTTGCATTTGCCACGGGGCTTCGTGGGTCTCGAATCCGTTCGAGGTCCTCAGTTGTCTTCTGGACCATTTGCTCTCGATACCCTTGACAAGTTTCGGGCTTGATACCCTGCTCATTGTGGTCTACCCGACTATCGACTGTACCCACCTGGTGACTGTTCGCGTGCTGGCAAACTAGTTGCCAATCTTTCATAGGGACATACACAGGTGACGGCGGGGGTATACCACAGTACCTAGGACAGACATCGGGCCACGCTTTGCAGAGTATACCTAGAGGGTGCTTCCATTTTCGAGTTGCACTTGCACCGGTAAGTTGCTCTAGTGTTGGTTGTTGTAACTATTCTTCAAAATAGTTAGTGATTGCTTGTCTTATCTCTTAGGGGCTTCTTTTTTAGTGTGTGTTACTGTTTGAACGTGTAGAATACCTTAGCGTGTCTTGGATCTTCTCACACAATGGAGGATCCCGAGCTCCACCGGTCACGAAGGCTTCTGGGCCTGCCGCCGGTTATACTGGATCCACCCCCGCCACCATTGAGGCGGAAACTAGACCAACAAGGGTCTTTCGAAGCAACCGTGTTACAAACCATTGCGCCCGAACAACTCCCGGAGGAATCAACCACCAATCTTGGTTCGGTTGAAACCCCAACCACTGATACTTGGCCATCGGTCAATGTACCAATCCTATTTTACGAATGCTTGTCAGTGCCTCACACAGCTATGGCAACAAACGCTGTTACTTCCTCTGGGAATTCTTCCATTCCCACCACCGTTGCTACCATAGGAGAAGCATATCCTAACTTTCCTTTGTCGGCGGTTCGGGCCACTATGGTCCCGACCGAAACTACGTCACACAGTGGACCGACCCCATCTATCGCGGCAGCCACACCTCCTTTTACACCTAGTGCGACCGGCCCTCCGTTCTCTTATGGTATGTCTAGTTCAGGCACAAGTCCTGCACTCACTCACTCCACTTTACAAACTTTGGTTCTGGGGGCAGGGAGCTCTACCGCTCCTCTACAAGGTCAACTTGGGGGCATTCCTGTCCCTTTTAACACCTTTCCTTACATTGGAGGTCATATCTCTCCTTCGTCCCCTTCGCTTGGTGGTCTGCATCAGCAGTCCGCCGGGCAGCCTGCACACACGAGTTCATTTGGAGCCGGGAGTCAAGGAACACCTGCACACACTATGACGGTAGGTTCATCTCCATTTGTTTGGAACGGGATGTTTGGTAACAACACTTTCACATCCAATGCTTTCCCATCTGGGGGCACTCCCATTTTTGGACAGTCTACTCCGGCGCAGGGTACTATTCCTGCGCCGGGGGCACATATAGCAGGACTTTGGAACTCAGATCAAGGATCCGTTCCCTCCTCTGGAATGCCATTCTGGGGTAATTCTTTCCACAGTCAATGGAACCCTGGACAAACTTCTATGCCTCTTCCATCAGGACCGGCATGGGGTAATCCTTCCCAAAGCCCGTCAAACATGATGAATTCCCATCATCCTATGTCCTTTATGGGGAATCAGCCAATGATGTCTCCACAGATGCAAAATCCTTACGTTGGTCAGGGCCATGGCTTCTACCAGAATCTAGGCTAGCAGCCAAACTTTTCCTGGCAACCTGGTGCCAGCCAAACTCCAGGATCCTTTTTTCCAAGCTATCAACAACAACCCAAACTACCATTCTTGGCGACGTTACACTTGCCTGATTTGACAAGGTTGTTAAATGATCCTATTTGTCACGATCCACATTGGCCTCCTATGCCAACGAAGTTTCCTTCGGACATTCCAAAGTTCGAGGCCAAGCCTAACAGAGATCCAGGTGATCACGTGACTACTTTCCATCTTTGGTGTTCATCTAACTCATTGAAGGATGACTCCATCCAGTTGCGATTGTTTCAACGCACTCTTATCGG